>LKNJ01001747.1:0-80877 GCA_002120245.1 Maccullochella peelii
CACACACACACACACACACACACACACTTAGCTCAAAGCTAGACTCCCTGGTGGTCATAATGCATTCACATAATGTTCTTTGTTTTTGTGTTTTCTAGAACAGGATTTGTTCCAGGTAAGTCACAGCATGAAGACCTTTTGGGGCTTATTTATCTCACAAACACACATGTACACACGCTGCATCTTTCATCTGGTGAGGATGGGTGTTTGTGCAGGTGCGTCGAGGTCAGTGGCGTTCTGAGGACGTCAAAGTGTCTTTCCCATCTCCCTCTCTCCCTCACACACATATACACACACAATCTGATCTGTGAAAAGCTAAATCAACACAGCTGCAACAACTCAGCCTTCATCATCCTCCTCCCTTCACTCAGCCGTCTCCACTCCATCTTTAATCAGGCTTCTCCTCCCTTTCTTTGTTCTGCTTTTTGCCCCGTTGCTCTCTCTGTCCTCCCAGACGCCTCCTTTCGTCTCTTTTCCACTTTTATTCAATCTTGTATTAGTCACTATTAAATTTATACACCTGCTAGGTCTCTGTAGCTTTTGCAAATCCACAAGGCCTCAGATCTCTCCCCTCCACTCTCTTCACACCACCACGCCCTCTTTGCCCTCCCTCCATAATAGCCTCTCTCCCTGTCCTTCTCTGCCCTCCCAGCAGTTGGCCGAGCATGTGCTATCCCGGGGGAGATGTGCCTTATCCGCCCAACAATACACTGCAACCACCCAGTTACCTCCAGCCCTGTCAGCACGGGACAGGAAGAGTAAAGGCCCAGGGGCCTCCAGGGGAAATGGGAGCATCCACTTCCCCCTGTGTGTCTGTCTGTCTACCTGTGTGTGTGTGTGTGTGTGTGTGCGTGCGTGCGTGTGTGTGTGGTAACACTGAATGACCAGAAGCCAGAAGATCAGATGTTATCGTATACCGTTTGAGGAAGAGGAATGATACATTTTCCAATTTCCTGAGATTATTTACATATGTAACCTCTGTTTTCACCTTGCTCGACATGATAAGAATACTCTGTTTGAAGAAATACATTTGCCAGCCTGGTACTTTTAAAGAACCCTCTCTTGTTTAAAAAATGTGTCCATTACTTCGACATGAAGGTTACGCCACTTGGGACATTTCCGTTGAAATTGATGTTGTCAATCAACCCAGCTCACCATTCTTTGACACTGCATTTTTTGTATATATTAAGGTGTGAAAGAACTCTTATTTTCATCTGCATTTTATCAACATCTTAGGTAATAAATGAATGCCCGTTTCCAGAGTAAACAGTGGATGAGTGGTTGTTGCCTGAAGCTGCTGCCTTCCCAGCTTCTACCCAAAACAAACTCCATTTAAGGAACCAAACTAAGAGAAGACAGTAGATTAGATCAGACATATCCTTTCCACAAAACAAACAACGGCACTATATCCTGGTGCCACTGAAAAGTACCTTAACCTAATTTAACCTTTAAAAACCACCGTAGTCAGACACCAAATTGGACTCTCAAATTGTCAACGCCCCAATTTGTCAACAAACTGGCTCAGGCAGTGTGAAATTAAGAACTCCACACAAGAGATGTTTTAAAAAAATATGGATTTAAATTCAATTTCAATTAAACAAAAGAGTGTGAAAGTGCAATATTAACAGTGAAAGCAATACATGGGTGTGTGAAATACAGTCAGAAAGTATTAGGACTACAGACTGTACATGATTCAGACAGTGACAGTTTTCATGTTTAGACTTTGTACAATGACTATGAGGTTCAAGTTGTTACTCACATCTTTAAATTTGAGGGTGTTTATATTCACATCAGATGAATAATGCAGATATGATTTTTAGCCATACTAGTTACATGGCTTTAAAGATGAGGATAGTCCAGACAGAAATATCTCAACAAACAATACCAAACTAATGACATTCCTATCAGACTCAGCTGTACTTTGTGTTTAGGGCTAATTAGCAAATATTAGCATGTTAACACGCTAAACTAAAATAGTGTATGGTAAAAATTATACCCAAATTAAACTGCTAAACTTAAAAATGTTGGTATTGTCATTGTTAGCATGCCAACATTAGCATTTAGCTCAATGCACTGCTGTGCCAAAGTACAGCCACAGAGCTGCTAGCATGGCTGTATACTCTTTGTCTTGTTATACAGTACATAGGGAAAGAAAGCAAATGGACTAGTTAACACGAAGTTCATGTAAACCCACAGACATCACCAGACACTTGTTATCTCCCCTTGTGAAGTACTGTCAGGCCTGTAGGCTACTGCAGCCATCTTCATGTCTTGTTTTTCTCAGGGGCTTTTCTCTTCCAGTCTAATCTTCAGCAAATAAAACACGTGTTTGGACTGAGGTCAGATGACTGACATGGTCAGTGAAGAACTTTCCACTATTTGGCTATAAACTCTTACCTCTATCACTCTATTACCTTGTCTAATTACCTCGTCTCCATGCTTAGGATCATTGCCCATAAACTGCAGGACTATGTACTATACTAAGAGCTATGAGTAAAATCCAATGTGCTGGAGTACAGAACCAAAATAATGAGAAACATATCACTGTCAGTTACAAAAATGAGTTAAAGGATACAATGTTTGATAAAAATATTCCAGTCACACACAGCTGGAGATCTGTTGATTCACCACAGGCAAGAAGAGAGAGGAAAGCCAGTCGCTTTAAAGCCAATGAAAATATGCAGGAACCTACTTTTATAATTGAGGTCAGAGGTAGACACTTGCTTTAATCCCTGTGAAGGCTCAGGTCACCACATTCATCACTCAGACATCCATGCAACAGTCCTGGCCATTCATCACTCACTCTGGGATTTATTAGTCAGGTCTGGAGCATGAGGGTGAGAGGTTAAATGAGGAGCATTGTGTTAGCAGTTATCAGCAGAGAGAGCCCAAAGTGGGTCTGTGTGCTAATCCACACACACACACACACACCCACCCACCATCAGATGTTTGATCAACACTGTGGTTATAGCTGCCAGAGCTGGAAGTTAAATATACAACCATGTACAAACATGCATCTGTGAAAAAGTACGCACACACACACTCATAACATGGTTGCACCATAGACCATATATAAAGATGGACAACATGACAGCTCCCCAAAAGTGAAGGCAAAACATCTCGATCTGCCACTAGCGGCTGGCTGCAGTGTAGGTCATAAATCCCGCCCCCTCCATGTTAGCGGATGGGACATGGGCCAAACTAAAGAAATCAAATTACACGTCAAATCAATTTTTCCCAAAGATGGTTTCTGTCATTTTAGGTAGTTCTTGTGACGCTGGTATATGTTCAAGTCTTCATTTTTCTGATAAGTTTGGTTGCAATTAGTTATTTGATGCTATAAAAAGGGGGTGTGACATCATGATTGACAACTGTGAGTGTGCTACTGCGCAGACTCTGGCTCCAAATGGCGTCACTAGTGCAAGATGGCAGCGCCAGTATCTGGGATATTTTGGCTTTATTTTTGGACAGTGGAGACATGTTTTCCATCTTTATATACAGTCTATGGGTTACACACACACACACACACACACACCAAACAATCTTCTAACACTCAAGTTCATAAATACTCACACAAACATCCTGCGGAAATCTGATTGGTCTGCAACCCAGCAAAGCACTCAACGGGTGCCTAAACACATGAACATACTTCTTTAGCACGCTGTGTGACCAAAGAACACACTCACATGCTCATTCTCTGTCTAATAACACATCTATGCACACACACAACTTGGTATAAACAGGGCCACTACCAGCTAGCCGGATAGCCCAGGGGCACCGCACCATGTCTCATCACTATAAGCTAATGTTGAACACAGTGGTAGTGCTTGGCGTAGCTGCTGTCACTTTGGCTTCAGATCCAGGTTATTTGCCTGGAGCTCAAATAGGCCAGGTTCTGCGTTACGGGGTCACCGCTTTCACATGAGGTGCATACCTTTTTCTGTCACAAATGCAGACAAAAATGCAAGTGTTGCACAAGCTGTTAGTTGCAGCTTAAAAGCCTTTCTGCTGTGCTTGAGTCTTTTACATTCAGCTAGAAAACCAGAGGAGTCAGAGTGTGTCTGTCTGTCTGTGTGTGAGTGTTTGTGTGTCTCTGTGTGTGTGTCTCGCCAGCCTCAAATCCAAAGCAATTAGAGAGGCCAGATGGTGGGCTGGACTCGCAGTAAATAGCTGTGCATTGACAGAAGAAGCCTGCAACAAAAATGAACTGTGACAAGGAGCCAGGATGACACACAGATACATGACGACATCAAAGCACCACGCAAATATTGAGGACGTGCTGCCGTAACCGCCATAAACTGTCACTATCGTGGGGATGTTAACAGCAGAACTTGATTGTATCGTTTGATGGGGACACAGAGGGGGTACTTGTATGTAAACTGAATAAGGCAGGTGCACACACACGCATGAACACACATTTACTCACATGCCAGAACATTCACACATAAACCTGTACACACACAGACAACCCTCTACATGCCCTTCTGTTAAAATTTGACCAAACCAGTTTGGTTTAGTCAGAGTTCAAACAATGCAGCCTTTGAGAGGCGCTCCATTGACTGAGTTTCAGCTTGGCCTGCACATTCCCCAACTGAAAACACAAACTGCCTCCCTCTAGGAAAACCACTGAAGCTACAGCACTGCATTCCTCACCTCTATCCTTTTCTCTCTGTGTGTACCGTGTTATGTATTTGCCTGAGAGGCGTTGGGGCCCCACTGAATATAATGATTATATATATGCATTTTGAAATGAGAGTGCATGTGCGCTTTGTACCATCACTCTTCATTATCTGCATGCTCAGGTGAAAGCCCTGATAGAAAAATGTGCCCTTTAAATAACTAAAGCAGTCTCCTACATACCTGTTACCAAGGCAGCAAGTTTACTTCAGCCAACCAGGACACATGTACAAATCAGAGAGACTGAGAGGAGGTGGAGCTTGAATACAGGACAATTGTAATCCACAAAATGGCTTCTCCTATTTCTGTACTCAGTTTCCCATAAGCTTGTTATCACACCTCTGTTGACGCACACTCTGATTTATCAAAACTGAAATGAGACAAACAGCCAGACCCGGAAATGAGAGTGAAAAAAACCCAACAGGGAGGTGGTGTGTCTGGAGTGTGAAGGATGGGTGACAAGAGGCCACTTCATATCCCGATCAATTAATGTATAAATCTAATCAGTGAGAATCAATGACTGGCACTTCTATTCAATCTGGCTCCTCAGTCATCCAAGCTAACCTCGAGAGTTAACGATACAGAGGGGAAGAAAAGGAGAAACAGATACCACACGCAGCAACACTGGAACATTTCAAAAATCAAGGGATCTTTAATAGCAACCAAATACGAAAAATATAGAAAGACACGACAAAATGGTGACAACAATTCTTATTGTTTTTTTTCTTTTTTTCAAAGACCAAAATAGATTTGAAATTAAAAAATACAAAAAAAACTTTTACACAAAGCAGTCAATAAAAAGCACATTTTGGGGTAAGACTGTTTTGTTGTGTGTACAGTTCATTTGTATAGAAGAAGCACATATGCCAGTTTTGGCAGCAATCACAGCGCAGCAGTTGAGAATAAAGCACTCAGAAAACATAAATTATAAAGCACTGCAAAATAACAGAAAAGAGGAGAAACTGTAATAGGAGAAAATAAATCCTTCATGCTTGCTGTCACTGAGAAATACACAAACATGACACCATAAATTAGTAATTCTTTTTCTCTGCTACATATTTATATATTTATAGTATATACACAGGAAGGTTCTTTTTTTTTTTTCTTCTTTTATGCAAGTGAGATGGGAGATGTTAAGGCTTTGATTAGTCATCAGATGTTTGGAGCCGAAGAAATAGCAACAGTATGTGGCTTTCTAGAAAAGAAAAATATTGGGTATCTTGACTATCTAACCTTGTGCTAGACCCCGGGCCAGGATCGTGGATTTCTCTAAAAGCATTTTGTCTGACAAGCCTTACTTGGGCGCCGATGTTGGTCACAACAGCGTGTGTGTGTGTGTGTGTGTGTGTGTGTGTGTGTGTGTGTGTGTGGAGGCGGTGGCGGAGGTGGCTGAAGTGAGAGAAGTCGAAAACAACATATTGGAGATGAGTAGGAAGTTGCGACTCTCTAAAAGCATTCGAAGGGATCCGGGAGGGGAGGGGGTCAGCGCAGTGGCATTTTTATGAAAGCTATATTTCCCCTGTAGAACAAAAGGTGGAACGGACAAAGTTTCCTAAAAAGCCTGCTTCTCTGACACAGGGTGAAAGGTGTGTGTCCCTGAATGTGTAGTTGTCTCTGCTCTACATGGTCATTGATTCAAGAACAGGTTGGACTATTTGGGGAATAGAAAGCAGTGGAGCCGGGGCACATCATGCTGCGGCTCTTTCCACAATAACAGGACACTGTATATGTTCTGACAAAGCAACTGAGCAAGAAGAGGGGAAAGAAGAAGTGTGTGTGTTTGTGTGCAGCTATGCGAGCACATTTTTGTGTGGGCTTATGTCAGGAGATGGCAGAGTTGTCAGGTATGAGGCGTCTTCTGCACAGTTTGGCTGTGGGAGTGAGCATAATGAGAGTGACTGAGGGGTGTTTGTGTGTGGGCGAATGTTTCTCTGCATTCTGCGTATGTATATGTACAGTATGTGTGTGCGAGTGAGTGTGTGTCTTTGAAATGCACAATTATATCTTCAGTTTGCCAGTTTTCCATGGAGACAAAAGGTGGCTACTCAGGTTACAGCCCCACTAGCAGTGAGAGATGTCCCAAAGCCCCCGAGCATCAAGCAAATACACACTGACTATATACACACACACGGAGCTGAGTCAGACGCAGCACAGGCCATCACGTGTGTGGTTACGGTCTACCTGATAAATTGTGAGTATTGTGGGTATTTTTGCATTGTGCAGGGTGTCTGTCAAGGAGGAGAAGCCAATTGTGCAAAAAAAATAGGGTGTGCTTATTGTGTGGAAACGCAGGCAATGCTAACTTGAACAAAGAAATTATACAAACAAGCATATATAATCTCGCCCCCCCAATAGAATTCAACTATTAGGCTTTAGGTAAACTCGGCTAAGTCAGTTCAGCATGCCGTAACACCCAAACCACCGAGGTATTCATTAGATTAAAAATTACATTCTGAATGCCCTCAGAGACATTTGAACTTTAGGCTCAGCCAACCCAGAAGGCTATCCTCTTTACTTCCACAACACTGGCTCTATCGATCTGATATTTACATTTTCATAAATATCCACATTTTCACAAGAAAAATAAAGATGCTTACATATATAGTACACAGATACCTCACACCAAAATGTACATACAACAGTTTTGTCCCTTATCGCTATTTTTACCCCAGAAAGTATTACACTCATATTTCTCTTTGTAGCTGTGACACACACAAGTGCAAAAATAAGTAATACATTTTTATTTTGAGTGGTTGAGACAAATCAGCTATGTTCAGTAAATTTGCTGTACCCCAGGTTGACAGGAGCTGCATTTATGTATAAGCTAAGGCCATTAGACGATAATCCTATTGAACACACTGGCTTACAATATGCTAGACGGTGCTCAAACATTGAACGCTGTGTCTCTGTTTTTGTCATCTGCCTCCTGTGTCTCTCTCCACCTCTCTGAAAGTTAACAGCCATCACAATGGCAAACAAGGACTGTCTCATGTTATACAGATACTTACACTCACCTTTATAGTTCAAGGTTAAAAGCAGCTATGATAAAAAATGCGGGCAAGCGCAGTCATCCTTGCCCTTGGCAATGGGTCACCCTGCATTTGACTTCATGATCTGCAGCGAACTGCAACCCAGATCTTAGCTGGGCCTTACAAGAGGTCAGTACTGTCCTTGAGAGCCGCACTCACTGGATTCCCAGTGCGTCAAAGGGGAGTTGATTAGAAGGCCAGGAAAATCATGATTAGAGGAGCTAC
Source organism: Maccullochella peelii (assembly GCA_002120245.1). Taxonomy (NCBI): domain Eukaryota; kingdom Metazoa; phylum Chordata; class Actinopteri; order Centrarchiformes; family Percichthyidae; genus Maccullochella; species Maccullochella peelii. The sequence goes on from LKNJ01001747.1 coordinate 7,932, forward strand.
AGTAGGGCTTCCCTCCAAGATTGTCCATCACAGTCATCCAGTGGCTACATAGATACAGTGATGCATGAAAATGTACACACTGAGCCTCAAAGACAGCAGTGCACAGTAGCCACAAGTAATAGTTGCCTGAGCAGGCCTCCGGTGGCTCGTTAGAAGGATAAATTAACAGTCAGGAGACATTCAGCCCTGAAGCTGCATCATAAAGGGCCATTTCATTGCTTGTTGCCTGTTAGTCAATATGACTCACATAGCTTCACTGTGGACACAACCTTTTAAGTCTCCCGATCAATTCACCACATTTAACAACATCCGCTAATGGAAAGAAATATTAGATGATTTCATTGAAAATCTATCCAACCTAACGCGGTCATACTACTTTGGAGGTGGGGTTCTATTACATCCAGCCATTTACTAAAGTATGGGAGAAAGCGGTGGCATCCATGCAGTGGAGTGGGCATTGCCACTCTAGGTGGATTAGTCAGTCCTGGCATGTCAGGGCAGGCCGGGGCTGGAATAGAGTAAGTGGGGCGTTTGACACGTCAGGAGCAGTAAAATACTCTCCTGCTCTCTGTGGCCCTGACCTCGACACTGCCCCGGGTAAATCATAAACTCCCCATAAACACTGGGAGCGAGGGATGAAGAGAGCGAGAGAGAGACGGAGGGATGATAGAGAGATAGAGGTGGGAGGGGGAGGAATCGACACGTCATAAACGATAAGCGGTGGCAATCTGTTGGTCCCGGCTAAAGCGTGCGACTTCATGGCTCATTACCAATCAAGCTCCTCCTGTCAGGAGAACTCTGGAGAGACGGGGATGAGGAGGAAGAGAAAAGAAGAGACGTGCTCCTCTCTAGTCCTCCTGCATCCCCCTCTCCATTCCTTGACCCTGTCAGATTGGCTACACTTCATTGCCTCATCTCTTGTTTACCGTTTCTTACCTCCAGGCACAGTACAAAAGTTTGCATGGGAATACCTTGTTAAGAACTAAGTTCAAACTCTCTGCAAACATACTTTGTTAAATTCAGCTGCTCTTGTATTTGCTGAGCACGTAAGGACCTAACGTTTCTTTTGAATTTTGTGAATTCAAGTGTGTCTATTGTCGCTAATAGTTTGCAAAGATGTGTTTTTTTAAGTAAGTTTGAGAAAAAGGCAGAGAGCGGAAATGATAACTCGCCAGCAGACATGAGCAGATACATTGTTCTCTTTTTTTAAAATCACCTGATGGTTACTGTTCTATACCTTCAAATGTTTTCCTCCCAACCCATCACTAGCTACTAACTACCCACGGGCTGTCACAGCACAACGCATTACCAAAACAAAAGGTTTCCCACAGGAGGACTGAGAAGAGCACACAACACGCAACTGCTTGACAACCCCCTTCCACTTCTACTGTTTTGGTGAAGATAAGAGTGAATATGCAAGTGAGTTGCCTTCTCTATAGCCAAGTTTGTATCATGATTCCATTATCCCACTCCCACACTACATAGTTTCTCTCTTTTAGTCTGTCAAGAGTCCTTGTCAAGGTCCCAGTGATAGCGATAGCATGAGCAGAAGCGGTGAGAGCCAGGTTGTTTCTTTTCTCGGTTTGATTTTCAGTTCTTAGGGAACACTACACTACTTTCAGAACATCCTACCACACCCATGTCCTGTTCATTCAGTCCATTCTGGGGCTGCAATGTGATTAATAATTGGCTATTTTTCAAATAAATTTTCAAAAATAAAAAGTGGTATTATTTTCTCTTCTCTATCAGACAGGGATGAGACCCTGGAGCCACAAAATCCTAGGTAGGAATCCTCCATCCCTCCTTTTTCTCCTCCTCCTCCTCTATACGTAGACAGCAGTCCGTGAGATGACAGAGCCATCCCGCTGGGACTCCATGTCATCATCCAGGTAATCTCCAATTATATCGTCCTGGTCATGCGGTGGGCGAAGTTGAAGGATGGGGGCCCCTCCACTAAAGTGGTCATACCTCTCCTCCTCCTCAAGCTCATCAAACTTCCTCCTTTCCGCGTCATCTAATTCATTGCTCAGCAGGATATCTTGGGCAGTGGGTGTAGTGGCAACAACTTCAGGCCGGCCCCCCATGGTGAGCGGCTGGTGGTGGTTGTTTTTCTCTCCAAGGCCCTGGTGGGATGTACTCTCGTTGTAAACGTAGATGGGGCCGTTGTTGTTACCGCCTCCGACGCCGCCGCTGCCTGTGCCTCCACCTGTGCCGTTCTTGCTGGTCTTCTTGCCACCGCCGAATATGCGTGTCTTCATGTCACTGCCGCCATTGGCACGGTAACCCTGCTGTTGCCTGCGGCTACGGGTGACAAGCACGGCGATGAGAGCGGCGACCAAAAGGAGGGCCAGCAGGGAGCCAATCACAGCTCCCGCCACCACGCCGGCATTGGATGGGTTCACTGAGGGCTCTGTAGGAGGGAGGAGAGGCAGGGAGGAAGAAAAAGGAAGAAAGGAATATGGGTGAGAAAGGGAAAAAAGAGAACAGTGTGAAACATGGAGAGAGGGCAAGAGGGAAAATAGAGACAGCATAATAAGGAGAAGGAAGAAAGAGTTATGTCAAGGAAAAAATGAGAAAAGGGGAGAGGGGAACACAAAGTAGGAGTTGGTTGATGTCAGTGCTGCTGGTCTGAACTGTATTCAGTGAAGTGTGTAAGAGTGCTGAGGTGTCAGTACAGTCAAGTGTGTATCTGTGTGTGTGCTGAGCCTCTTCCTACACTGACATTTCATCCTCTCCCTCAGAGCTGCTCCTGTCCCCTTTCCCACAACAACGTCACAAGAACGTCGCAGCCACGTTTCCCCGTGTTGCCCTTCAACGTCCAGGGTCTGCTGTCCAAGGCTTACCACAAATCACAAGTCAAGGCAAGGGGTGGGGGTCAAGCCACACACACACACACACACTTTCTGAAGGAGCGGGGAATGGCGTGTGCAGGGCAGAACAGGTGGAGGCCATGCAGAGGAGGAGGATAATGATGGATGGAGGAGTGGCGGGTGGAAATTAGAAGAAGTGGAGGAGGAGGAGGAGGAGGAGGAGGAGGCAGAGCGAGTGAGTGACAAAGTGACACAGCGGAATGACAACTCCTCCTGGAAGCCATGAACGTAGAGCAGGGGGACAGATTGGCACCCCTCTCCGCTTCTGTAAACCACAGGCACTGCTTGAGTGCATGTCGGTCCTATATGAGTGTCCATTTTAACTCCAGCATTACTGGTTTAGTCAAGACTGCCATGTTACACACACACACACACACACACACAGAAGCCATTTAAAGTTGGTTTTAAATTAAACAAAGGCTTTCTTAGAGTGCAGACTGGCTAAGGAGGGCATACATAAAACTAGGGCTCCACCATCCAATCCACAGCATTTCTGTTCGTGTTTTAAAACTCCAGAGAGAAGTAGTGGTGTCTAAATCAGGGCTGTGAAGACATCCCATATGACTTGTCAGCCATATAGTGCTCTTTCTCTGAACTTGCACTTCCCACTCCCTTGACATCCCTCTGCAGCGATATTAGAACAACATATTAAAGTAGGTATCTGAACAGGAAAAGAAGAGAAGAGAAGAAAACCACAAATTAGGATTACAAGTATTGCTTTGGATTACAATACCAAAGCAATACTTTCCTTGATTCCTTACTTTGAGGAATATAAACATGTTTTTCTAGAAGAGCTTTTTCCTCTATTTCTCAAAATTAACCTATTTAAATGCATACGTTCATGTTTGCAGCCATACAAAACTTTGCCTAAATAAGATACAGTCTAAAATCTGCAAAATTCTGATTTAAATACGAAAATATCTGATAAAAATGAAGGAAACCACACAAAAAAATCTGACCAAGCATTCAGTGCCAGCTTTCAGTACTTGTGCCATGGACACATTTTAGTCAGTACTCAAAAAGTGTTGAGGTTTGATACCAGACCTAGTTAAGACACTACTAGCGAGTAAAGTCTCTAGAAGAAACAATGACAGGGTTACTGCTTTGCACAGGCTTTTCAGGGCCATGAGTTCAGGGCTCTAAGTGCTTTCTGGGAGTCTGACAAGTACCCACAAACGCTGTGACCGTTTTCCCCATGTGGTCATCATCTATAACTCAGTGCACAGGGAGTACCGCACTAACACTGCCAGAGTTAAGGGTCAACTCCACCCATGGTGTTTGCATTTGCAAAGTGAAGCACTTTGAATAAAAATGTTCTCCAAATGACACAGGTTATTTTACAAGGAACGATGTACGAGATAACAAGTATAATAACATACATAGGAAGGAAGAGCACTTCAGTATGACGGATATAGAGCGCTGACTTTATTCCACAAACTGTTTTTGCAACAACGTGCCTTCTTCAGGTCTTAACAGAAGAAGCCTACTTTTAGTAGAAAGAAAAATTGATGCCTGAATGTATAGTATTCCCACTTTTACAGGGTTGAAAGCATTCAAGTTCTGGGCTTATGATGTCTTTTCTATGAAGACATGTATTTTTTGATTCTTTGTTGTTTATTCTGTTTAGATCATTTTGTACATTTGGGTGCCCCACTCTTTCACTCCTGAAGAGGGCACATTGTTGCACAAACACCATCTTATGGAATAAAGCCTATTTATTATCCCTCATTATAAAGTGCTCCTGCTTCCTTCAGGTTTGTACGCATGAGCTACACAATAAACCAAAACCAAGTAAGTCGGATTTTTAATTTTAGTCCCTGCCTGGATGAAAGTGATCAAGAACCCTTAGCTAAGCTGAACGTCCTTTCTGTTGCTCTAGCCTTCCTTTCCATTCGCTGCACTTTCACCAGCCCCTGCAGAGGATTAACCGGTAGACGCTGCTGTTGAAATCCCTGCCTAAATTTAAAAGTAGCGAATCAGCCCGATTCTTATTGTCATTCCCATTTGAAATCCAAAAGAAGCCGGCCCCTCTTGTTAAGCGTGCAGAGAGCTGACAGAATTACTCTTGTAACACTGATTCTTGTCAAGAGAGAAAATGGTCGTCTACTGCCGTCTACACCTGTGCTCTGCTCTTCTCTTCCTCTTTATTTCCGGCTCTCTTCTCCTCTACTACCCTTTTCTCCATCTCTGACTCCACTTCACCAGCTGTCTCCTGCATACACTCTTTCCGTCTCCTCTAAATCCATTTTCCCTGCCATCTCTTCACTTTACGTTTGTGTTTCTGTCATATGTTACTTTTCTCTCTGCGCTTCACTTTCAACATATGCCTAGAGGAAAGAAATTAATAATTTCATGTGGGTATATTTTCTCTTCTTTCAATTTTTGCCACCAGCCTCCCCAAGCACACTGCCTCTCTCCACCTCCTATTCTCCCCCGAGCTGTGCTAAACATTCCTGTTCACACACACAAGAGTGAGAGCTAGCCCTCAGTGTCCACTTGTAACAGGAACACAAGAAATGCATTATCACCTCAGGCTCTGTGGAGCTCTGGCACATGCAACGTGGCAACAATCTCTATGCAAACTGGGGGCCGGATGCTGCCGTACATTGCTGTCACATCAAAGGGAATTACTCTAAAATTTAAATGCAAATTCTCCCTAAATTCCACTCATCCAATTATTTTTAATGCATCGCTCAAGCCAGTTCTTAAGTGTCTCTCTCAAAGTCTATGCTGGTAAACCCTTTTGTGGATGATGATTCATGTTTTATTCTACCCTTCTGGAGACAACACTTTCAAGAGATAGATGTAAAGGAGCCACCCCAGGCTCCCAGTACAGGCCCACTACAGACACAGACACATCCTAACAAAGCACCAGTGGAATTCAATGAAGTGGGTGAGGAGATGACATCTTATAAACACATGCTGTTGGATGAACCAGCAGAAAAACGGCAATGTTCATGCTGTGTGGATAACAAGGGGAGAAAAAAAATAGGAAAAATACAAGCAAAACTACAGTAAACGGTAACCCCCCAACACCCCTTACCCCAAACACAGACACACACACACACACACACCATACTGTGGAAGCCAAAAAACAGCACGCTTCTTATGAAGTCATGTCCAGCACGACCGTAAGTTCCAAGTGACCGCAAGTAATGAGGGAGATGGAGCGGAAGTAACGTCTACTGCAGCCTCCCAAAAACATGCACGGTCACATACACACACTCATACCATTAATGACGTCAGTAGTCCGATGCTGGGCTGCACCTAGAGCATAGCTTAGTAGTATTGTCTGTCAGCATGTTAACTTATTGAACAGAGCTCTGTGTGTGTGTGTGTGTGTGTGTGTGTGTGTGTGTGTGTGTGTGTGTGTGTGTATACACTAATGAGGGGTGGGCAGTGAGGCCAGTTGCAGGCTGGAGGGAGACTTGGCTCCATCAGACCTGTTCTCTGGCTGTTTTCGCATGGCTGGAGACACACATTGACAGACAGACAGATACAGGCAGGCAGACACACACACACACACACACACACACACACACACACACACCCCCACACCCACCCACCCACCCGAACCCAGTGGAGGAAAATGGCCGAGCCCCTTGCCCTTGAACTGTCTCCTTAAATGAGTCTGAAAATGGTAGAGAATGTACAGAATCAAGAGGAAATCTTTTTTCCGTTTAACTGAAGAGCCCCTCAGAACATGTTGGGGATTGAATTGGGGACATTTAACTTTTTGAGGTTCAACTGAGCCACCCCTGTAAGCAACGATGGGGGGAAAAAAACAAGAGGTAAGATGGAGGGAATCTGGGCTAGCCACACAAGAACCCCCGAGAGAGGAGCCTGCGATGGAGGGATGGATGGAGGGATGGAGAATACTAAGCTGTGATTAAGGAAGAGCTACTGGTATTTAAGAGTTAAGCTTTTGAGAGAGAGGGAGAGAGAATGGGCACGAGCGGGAGAGAGAGAAGGCTGGGGGCAGGAGTCTCTTCTCCGAGCAGGGAGATCAGCGCCAGAAGTGCGGAGGCTGAAAGACAACCTGAGAGAGATAAGGAGGATGAGGAGAGAGCATATGCTAACTGAGAGGATGAGAGATGCATTGAAAAGAGCAAACTGCAGCAAAAGAGATAGCGAGGGAAAGATAAATCGAAAGAAAGAGGAGGGGAGAGCAGGGTAGGATACGTCTGGGTGTGTGACTAAGCAGCAGGATCGAAGATGAGAGGAGGAGAGGCAAGGAGAAGAGAGGACATCCATCCCCTCTCTCTGCCTCCGGGAGCACAGGACAAGACGGAGGGCAGAGGACACGGGTAAACACCCACACAGACACACACTAGTGTGTAGATTTATGTGTGTGTCATGCAGCTGTGGGGTAGAGAGGAGTGGGGGACCTGCTATGTAGCAGGTGCTGGCCATTTCACGCCTGTCGGCCCCTCTTAGCCCTGTTTGTCTACACGCATTCACATTAGCCTCCACAGGTCTGCGTCGTATCCCCATCTGGAGTCATTCCACATCTTTCTCTCACTCTGTTTCGACTATCATCCACTCTTTCATTTCACTTCAACCAATACTGACTCAATCTCTTTCTTGCTGAACACTTCTCACCATCTCTCTGTCTTCTACAAACCTCCTTCACTATGACACTCGCTGGTTGCCTCAGTCACCTCTTAACTGCCGGCAAATTTAGCTCACATATTATCCTCCTCCTCCTCTTCCAGTGAGTAAGAGAGGAGTGGGAAGGAGGGAGGAGGTGGTCGGCCACGAGGGAGCAATGAGATGGAGGAGGCAGATAACAGGACAAGGAAACTGTGGGAAGTTCAACACTGGAAGAGACCAGAAAGAAAGAGATGGAGAGAGGAAGATGGAAAAAAGGAGAAAGTGGGATAAAGAATGGGAGTGGAAATGTAGGATAAAAGACAGAGCGAGAAAGGAACGGATGGCGGAATGAGGAGAGAAGCAGCCAGGAGCTGAAGCAGCAAAGGGTGACTGATCCGCTCTGAGAGGCTTGGAGACAGACAGACACACACACTATGCTGAGAGACAGTGGAGGCCAATAGCTGTGGAGATACTGTAGGATGCAATGGCGAGAGTGCCTTTGCTCTCTCCCCCTCTTAGTGTGAGGATTGCTGGCACTGATTTATCCTGGTGCACGTTCCCTGGCTTTTTAGTCTAAAAGCAGCAGCCTCTATCTTCCTCCCTCTGCTCCCTGGATCTTTGTATCTTCCTTGCTTGTTGCTTGTAATACACAGCAGGAGATGGTGACATCCTTTGTGCTACAGAAGCCAGTTACACTACTACGCATCTGTACAGAGTGGCCCCAGAGGAGTGGTGACGCATGCTGTGGCACCATAAGGAGCCAAGGGACTTGAAGAAAGATGGGTGGTGAGAGAGGAAAAAAAAAGAATGAAATAAGGAGAGAATGAGCAAGAGGACATGGAAAAAAAGAAAGAAAATGAGGGCATGAAGTAGCTGGGTTGCTCTTAAAATGTACCCACTAGAGAAATGCACTTTTCCCCCATTACGGGTAAGGCCCTATGTCAGCAAGAAATAACTTCCGGTTAAGTGCAGTCATGCGACAGAAGAGCGGAGGAAGATGTATTTTGTATGAGGTGAAATGCAGGAGTGAACCCTGTTGGGTTCAGCTAAAACTATTGAGGAACAGAGGGGAGTATGGACTGTTCGCCATCTTAACTGGTGCCGTTCTGGATGGTTTAACTCCAAGACCTGAGGCGGTACAACAAGCTATACAGCACAGATGTATACACCTGAATATATTCATAAATACATACATATCATGAACCAGCAAATACACACACACACACACACACACACACACACAGCGTATTAGTGCTCAGCTAAACCCAAGGCAACACTGATATCCACTTCAATTCAAAGTCAACGGTGTCACTGTGATTCAAATATATGCCTTTTAGTGATTGCACTTTATCTCCAAGACACTGACTCTAATGAACACTGCTCATTTGCTTTGCTTTAGTCTCTCCTGTCATTACTGATGGCCAAGGGTACTGCTGAAAAGCTACTCAGTCGCCTTTGTGATCATGACTTTAGGGGGGCGAACTGATCTCTCATTTTAGAAAAATAGAAGAAAAGCGAAAATATCAGCGAGAAGGACCATCTCGTCTATGTGCACCACTCACACTACCACTAAACACCTTGTGAAAAAAAAACGTTTTGTAAATTCCATGTGATGTACGAAGCGGATAGACAGACCTTGGGCACCACTGAGGCATAGAAACTTTGATAATACAGTGTTACTGAGTGTATGCAAAGAGACATAGAAAAGTGACATGCATTCTTAATGGGAGAGAGAAAGACAGATGAAAAGTTGAAGGGGAAATCCCAAAATGCACATACATACATACATACATACATACATACATACATACAACACCACAGACAGAGCAGCAGGACCCTCTAGCCCTACACTACACACCCAAGAAAGTCCTCAGCACAGAGAATATGTGTACGTGTGTGTGTGTGTGCGCGTGCGCGTGTGTTTGTGTGTGTGTGTGTGTGTGTGTGTGTGTGTGTGTCTGTGTGTGTGTGTGTTCATGTGACATGTGAGGCAGAACAAGGTGTATCCCTGGGGAATACATGAGAGCATAGTACACCAGGAAATGTGTGGCACGTGCCATGGTGCACTTGGTTCAGTTCATGGGATATAAATGTTTTCATATACAAGCCAGGGGAAGGTCTAGATGATGAACAAGACCCAAGTGAGCCACAAATGGGTTTTTCATTTCACTTCTGAAATGTTCACTGCTTTACGGACTCATTTGCTGGGTACAATTTATCAGTGTTTAGGACATTTGCAACTTGTGCAAATTATACTTCCGTCTAGGTTTTAACCTACTTCGAGCAGCAGATGGGTGGATTTGTGATGACAGGAACAATTCTACTACTAATTCATCAAATCACAGAGAAGTGCAAGATCACTTCTTCTACTTGCTTCTTGTGACAAACACCCCACATGTTGTACTCCAAGCAGGTTAAATGTTATCTGACCTACATCTTGAGGACCATTTAAGCACATGCTATGTAGTTATACCTTTTCGTGTACATGTGCTGGGGTGTGTGTGCTTGTTCGTGTCCTTCAACTCACCTCTGACCATGGCTGTGACCTGGTCCCTGCCGGTCCCAATGCGGTTCTTGACCTCACAGACGAAAGTGGTGTTGACGGCATCGTCCACCTTCAGTACCTTTAGCTCATTGCCTGTGATCTGCACCGTGTCTGGCATCTCTCCTGACATACTGTAGGGACATGAGCATATTGGCATGAGAAAGAAGAAAAAGGAGAAGGCCAAAAAGAAGAAGAAAAAAAAGACAACAGGATTGAGGTTTGTTTGACTTTGGGCACAATGAGAGCATTGAGATAGATGTAGATTTACAGAAATGTGCTGTATTGTGCAATGCCATCAAATTCCACTAATCTTGATCGGCAGTGCAAAACCAATCAGTTTGCTCTTTCCTCAAAAGGCAATCCATTATCACACAGTGGAGGAAAATACGATGGGGACAGGAGGAAAATCAAAACTACTGGATCCGGGCCCAGAATCTCATCTCTACCATTTTAAAAGTTCCAGACTTTCCTGTTTTTTCAAATTTTGTCACAGTTATATTAATAGATAAAATGGAAAAGGGGAGAGAGGGAGTCATATTGTGTTCTCATTATGCGAGGGTTAAATCCTGAGTCACAGAGTCCATTATGAGAATTATTATACGGCTATCTCCATAATCAGTGCACAGGGCTGTAGTGGCAATAATAAAAGCGCTGATTACAGCTCTGTGGACTTGGGAATGAAGGGTAGGGAAGTGAGAATGACAGAAAAAGAGATAAGAGAAAGAGAATGCATGAGACGTTGGGAAAGAGAGACAGAGCAAGAGACGACAAAAGAGATGCTGAATGTGCTGATACTCACGTCTTCCACAGGGCAGAGATTGGAACGGGGTTTGCGGTAGCCTGGCAGGTGAGCACCACATTTGTACGACCCACGTACCAATTATTGTCGTAACCCACTATTGTCACCTGAGGGGCGTCTGGAGGAAGGGCAGATGAATGTCAGAAGGGGGGAGAAAAAAATAGCAATGAGTTCAATTAATCACTCCAAGGTTTGAAATGGGCAAAGCCTATCATGTTGTGAACAGCAAAGGAATTAATAATAATACAATATATACATATATACAATAAAAAGTGGTTTGTTTGTGTGTGTGCGTGTGTGCGTGCTATCTTACACTGAATGGCTAGCTTCATCGGGAAGCTCTCTGGTTTGACCTGGGTCCTGTGCGTCACCATACAGCTGATGTCTTTCCCATTGTCTGCTGCTGTGGGAACCATGTTGTACTCGCTGCTCACTGTCACAGTGTTGTCGGCACCCGGCTTAGACACTGTTGTCGAATTGCCATTGGCTGCGGTCACCCAGGCGATCTGGGCAGCGGGGCGGCCATCCACAGACTCGCAACGTGCCACAACGACAGGCTTAGTGCCTGCTTCCACTGTTACGATGGAGGCCGTGTTCTGAGGCTTAGCTGATGGATGGATGGACAGAGTGATGCGAGGACGGAGGGTGGAGAGAGGGTAGAGACAGAGTGGCAGAGAGCAGATTAAAGGGTGTAGAAATAGATAAAATGGAAATAAGACAGCTGAGGGAAAAGATAATGTGTACCATTATTGATAAACAATTTGAGTCACCAGCCTGGCAAAAGCAAATCCAAAACCTCAATCTCCAAACATCCTCTGTCCCCCCACTCACCCTTTCTCTCTCTGTCTTTTTTCTCTCCAGAACCTACATTGATAAACAATTACGAGCACCAGTGCAAACACCCAAACCCTAAATCTTCTTTCACTCTCCCTCCATTTGTTGGGATAAACAATTTCCCTGACTGGTCCAGTGCATTTCCATACACAAATTCTAAGTAACTACACAAACTCTGTCATCCCCCACCCCCTCTACTCTACCTCACTCCTCATACCTCCTCCATTGCCCTCTCTGATATTAGTGTGGGATCAGATCGGAGGAGAGCAAGCAGGACAGGAGCTGACAGCAGGCATGACAAGCAGCCAGATCAATATAGTGCCCGAGGGGAGGAAGAGAGGCATGATGTGTTGTGTGGAGAGAGAAGAGAGCGCAGCAGAGGCACTGGTGCAGGGCCAAGGTTAGAGCAGCAGTTCCATTGCATTAACAAGAACACAATTGACCTGACAGTACCACTTATAATAGCAATTAAGTCAATCTGGACATGCTTTTAACCTGCATGCTACTTTTGGGGGAGGGAGAGAACTAGAGGGAGAGGTAGGCGGAGAATACTTTGCATTTATATATAAAGAGGTAAATATGCACACACTTACTATAGACAGTATATACACACATTATATAGATTACATTAGTGACCTACCCAGCATGACCAGATATGTGATGCCTTGCTCGTTGCCACTGGGGTAGGTAGCATACTCGCAGATGTACTTCCCCTCATCGGTCATCTTAACACTGCTTATCTGGATGGAGGGACTGGCCAGGTTTGGGGGACTGGATGTGAAGCTGACTCTGCCCTTCACGGGTGACTCTGGGTAGTTTGGATCAAAGTTGGGGTGAAACACAGCGATGTTGATCCTTTCTCCTTCCTTTGGCTCATAGATCCACGTGACCTGTGGTGGAGGAGGCACAGGGTCGGCGGTTAGGATGCGCACAGTGACTGAGAAAAATAACGGGCCTCATTTATCATGGCATTGATAAGCGACACAAGGGAGCATTTTAAGACATCCACATTTTGCTGTAAACTCCACGGGGCAGCGTACACAGCATCACAATCAAATAAGTGGAGCAGGTATGAATATGGATGTGAGTTTTTCAGGAGCAGTTCTCTCTCTCTCCCTCTCTCTCTCAGCTGCTCTTAGTGGAACCAAGCAGAGTTGTGCATTTCCCACTTCATTGAGATGCGACTAAGAAGTGTGCACATTACCATATTCAATCCCCTAAAGCAAAATGAAACTTGGTATTGTTTGTTTGGAGTAATAAAACATTAAGCCTAAATGTGATAAGAACCTATTACTAGCCTTAGGATTATTTCTGTGGGCTATGATTTGTTAGATTAAGGTTTAATGTGCTCAGTAAACAAGGCACATGGACCTGTATTATCATTTTATGTTTATTTTGATTGCAATGAATTGCTCATGTCCACCTGTGCGGCTAAGTTTCACTCACCTGTAGAATCAAGTCGACACATATTTGACAAATACTTTACAGGGAAATAGCCAGATGTTTAGTCAAATATTAAATTCACAGTGTATTCACTTAATGTCCAATGTCTGTTTGCTTCAATTGTGAAAGCAAATTGTAGTCCCAAGCAATTTCAACAAATTGTAGTGTGTCAAGTCAGCACAATGAACTGCAATTTCAACAGAAAGACATTTTTATTTCATACCACAACCCCAGTTTGGAGTTGATATGAGTGCGGTGGTATAAAGAAGTAATCGAATCCAAACTGAAAAAAAAAAAAAAAGAAAACTATTCATGACAGTGTGTATCTGACCATTGTGAGCTGAATCCCAGTGGCATCAGTGAAAGCGCAGCGCAGGTTCACTGTCTGGCCAGGATACGATGACACCTCTGGCTCCACCTTCACCCGCTGACCTGACGCTCCTAGGAGAAACAGAAAAAGAGAAAGATTAATGTCTGTTTCCTTCCTTCCCAAGCTAGGAGAGGGGGCAAGGAAAGGGAGCAGAGGAATCATGTTGGTACAAAGCCTCCTAATGATAAATGAGGACAGTGTGGAAGTGTCTGGTACAACAGAGGACAGCATTAGTGAACCCAGGCAAGTAGGCCAAGAGTCTGGTATCTCTCCATGACTGTGCACGTGTGGAGGGAGTGGACGAAAAAGAAAGAGGATGTGTGCTGGAAATAAAAAGAGGAAAGCCAGTTCTCTTTTGCACACAGGTCATAAATCATCTGGATGGGTTATGCTTTTCTGTAACCTGCCATTTGCTGTGCCGACACATTCCTGTGTTACAGAAAAAGAGTCAAAATATGCTTTTCTTGGTGAGTTGTGTCAGTGGGCGTGTGAGAAACCGAAAGAACGAGGGAGCTTTAGAACGACAATCTGTGTGTGTGTGTGTGTGTGTGTGTGTGTGTGTGTGTAATCCAGGTCTCTGTGAAAATGTAATTACTTGTATGAGTAAGCGCGCATTAGTGTATGTCAGCAAGATGGCACCTGTTTTAAGTAAGAGTGGATTACCTGCAGATACACAACTTCAAATGTCTGCAGCCAGGGCTATGTGCGCAAATGCGTGCGTGCTCACAACGTGTTTGCCAGCAAGCTACACACATACAACAGCACAAATGAAACACAACTTCCCCTAAAGACAAACAATTACTTGCAGAACTAGTTCTGCTAGTTTGTGCTGAGCAGAAGCTGTTGTGTTGAAAATAATATGACCTGGAGAGTTGATGGAAAACACACAAACGAAACCCATAGGCTAGAAGATAAGAGGAAAGGGCAGTGCTGTCTTTCTCTTTTGACGAGCACTAAACACCACACCTGCTCTTCTCTAGGGAGATCTGAGATATCAATACAGTGGAAGAGAAGAGGGAGAAGGAGCGAACGACTGAGTGGGAAAGTGGAGGAAAACAAGCCTTTCCTAGAATAACACCAGCTCTCCCAGGACCAGCCCAATTTACAACCACAAAACAACCCCCTTGTAGCCACAGAGGAACCTCTGGACAACCACTAAGCAGCCCGTGGGAGCAGCAGTGAGCCTTATTGGGCTGGAAAGAGAAACAGCTTGCTCCTTTTTTTTTCCTCTCCCTCTCTTGGGCACACATACATGAGCATATCTGTGCAAGAAGACACACAAAAGCATGTGCACACACACATTCATACACATATACATCTCCTGACACCTTTATTGCTGAACTCCTGATCTGTGATATTTCAAATGTCTACAGCATTTAGTGAAGATCAAGCTACAACCCTTTTGTCAATCTACCTGAACTAGTCTGACAAACAATAGATTAGCTTTGAGAATGGGAGCTGTACTCTAGTTACCAAAGGATGTAGCAGAGCAGGGGAAAAGAGGATGAAGGGTTATTGAAACCCTTGATTACTAGTCTTGATTGGGGTGTATGGACCAAGTCAGCTTGACATGTCAGAGGTCATTACACAATGTGGCTCAGATTTCACTCGTGTGCACATGTGCAAATTCACACACAAACACATGCATACATGCACAGCCGTTGTGTCCACACATAATGTGGGGGTAGAGCTGAGCTGGGCCTGTTGTCTGTCATTCGAAGGCAATAAGAAGAGAGCCAACACAGGTCAACTCCTGCCAGAGCTCAGATGAGAGACAGGCTGGCCTTATGAAACTCTATACAGCCCCAGGGAAATGAATATTACACACAAGACACACAAAGACATGCACGCCCTCATCCTCCATGATAGTCCCCAAACCGCAGTCCTGAAAACTCAGAGACTCAGTGTCATTAGAACAGCAGATACAGAGAAGAAAAAGTCAGCGTGTGCATGCGTGTGCATGTACACGGAAACAACAGACTTTTGGGAATGCTGAAGCGAGGCGGCATTTGAAATAGTAATTGTCAGTATAAATATATAAAGCGCATTGGTCATATTAAACAGAAGAGAGAGAGACGGGAGGCGGAGGGAGACAGGAACTGAGGGAATTAGAGAATAAAAGACGGTTCAAGGGTAAGACTGAGAAGAAAGGAGGAGCGACAGAGGGAAAGAGACGGAGGGAGAGAAAAAGAGAGTTGGAGGGGAGGAGAGTGAGAACAGAAGCCTTGTGTCACCGCTGCTCTACTTTACAGTAGCTCTGCTGCCTGCAGGTGACATATACAAGAAACGCCACCAAACCAAACGCACATGAACAGACAAATGCATGCACACACAAACTGCCCTCTTCAACATCCTCAAGTACTGTCACCTATCATTATGTCTTTAACACCCACATGATGCGCATGCACACACACATTATGCTGATGGGGCTGCGACAGCCCTGCCATATTAACACAGTCTTCTCTGATCTCCTGCCTGGTCACGCTGACATTTCCATATTTCCCACCATTCGTCTGTGAAGAGGAAAATGAATCAGGAAGGAAGGAGGAGAGGAAGTGTGCTAGGAGGATGGAAGGATGAAAGGAGGAGGCAAGAGACAGCCTGGGAATGCCAAAGTGATGAAGGATGAGAGCGGAGGACAGGGGAGGGGAGGGGGTGTAAGGAAAGTGGGGATGAAAGTGTGTGAAGAGAACGCAGTGCCAGGAATAGAGAATGAAAGAGGGAGTGAAAAGAGAGTGGTGAAAAAAGGGGAGAGAGGAGGAGGATCTCGGAGGGGAGACAGTGTGAGCTATAAACAAGTTTAATAGGAGACAGCTGAGGGACAAAAGAGAGACATTTAGAAGAGAGAAATAAGAGGAGTGAGAGAGGAAGTAGGTGAAAAAGAGACCAAGAGAGATGTGATGGGAGAAACGTGGAGAGGGGGGTGGTACAGGTAGAGAGAAACAGAGCGAGGAGAGGCAGATGAGGGGAGAAGAGCGGGAGGTGTGAAGCAGTGAGATGCAGGGTAGACTCCACACCTGACCTTGTGAGAAACACTGTGGCTGTGAATAGCAAGAGAGAGAGAGGAAAAAAAAAAAAGAAAGAGTGAATGAGCCAGAGGAAGCAAGAGAGCGAGTAAAAAAATACTCTGAAAATCCTAATTTTCTCTGCAGCCCATTTGAGCCAGTCGTGGCTTATAAAACGAACATACGCTTATCAGCCTGTGTCCGCCTGCCTAGTTGCCTGGCTGGCTGACTCCGACACCTAATGGCATTCATGTCCTCTGCCTGATCCCCCACTATAGTGGAGAAAAGCACAACGTCAGGAGGACAGGGAGCGCAGGCCATCACCTAAAATATCTAATGGCCTTCAGAGCTCACTGATGCTCTGCCATTTCATCAAGCTAGTGGCTATGCGCTGTCAGGTGGGCTAGAATGAAGCTTTCCCCATTCTCCATGTTCTTCAAGATTGCTTCCACACAGTGTGTGCGTGCGTGTGCGTGTGTGTGTGAGAGATAGAGAGTGCGAGAGACAGAAAATGTGGGTTTTCTTTTGGCCTTTCTAGAGAACTGCTGTCTCAATAAGCATGCTGGGCTTTCATTATTCTTCCAGGTCTGTGCGAATTCCTCCATTTCCATTATTCTCTTGTTGTTATTGTTGTGCCTACCCTCTCCACTCCTGAAGAATAATAGCTTTGATACAGCTGGCATAGAGTGCAGGGTGGGGCGTCACAATTCTGTCCCGATGCAATCTGCTTCTTTCCTCCTCACGCAATCTTTTTCTTACAGGGGAATTAGAATGATTCCCAGCCCACCGTTCAAACTTGATGACTTGATGTGCTGGGTTTTGGACATGGGGGTGGCACTTGTGATGTAATGAAATGAGCTTTTCTGATACTGCAAGACCCATTTTGGTCAAACTTCACAATACAAATAACATCTGTGCGGTATATAACCACCTCTGCAGTCTTAGTGGCTTAATGATTGCTTGCCTATGACCAAAATAATGTGAACTCCTAATCATGAGTACACCCCATTTAAAAAAACAGCTCCGATCCTCTTTGGATTGTTGCACAGGCATGAATTATCCTTGAGCTCGATGCTCAATAAGTAAATGTCCAATTTAGATAAAGGTACAGGGATGTAGTTTACAAAGGCCAGGTTTTGAGTCACATCCCTCGAAACTGCTCAGATGTTAATATGGAGGGCTCTTTATCTTTCAGCCTACAACATGGTGTACCTTGGACTGCAAGATGCCATAATATTCCTCTTTCATAATAAATGCATGTTGAATGTTCATGTTATTACATATTCACCACTACGTTTAACATTAACCAGAAGACACTGTGGGTTGAAGTCATCCTTGAGTTACCCCCAAACAAGAACCTGAGTGAAAAATGGTTAAGTATGATCTATCAGATACTTTTCATTTTCACAACAGTGTCCGCCTGCCTTGGATACAAGTGGTTTCTAAATGAAAGCTCTGCCAAATATAAGCTTTGTTTTTTTTGAGACATTGGCACAGAGACGCCGATTCAATTCTGCGATTATTACTGGGGCTGTAGTTTTGTACAGTGCAGCTTGTAAGTATTGGGACAGTGACACACGTTTCTGTTGTTTTGGTTCTGTACTCCAGCAAATGGACTTGAAATGAAACAACAACCAAGATTAAAGTGCTGACTTTTAACTTTAAGGTTGTTTGAGAGTGTTTACTTCCATACTGTTCACCTCCTGTGTGGGTGTCACAGCCTTTTTGTACATAGACCTCCAATTTTGATGTTTTATAACTAACCGTCTACCCCCTCATGAAAAGCAACAGCTTGTGGCCACTGCTCCTCCTCACTAAATCTTCAATACTATTCCCTCTATCACTTTAGATACTGTAATACTGCAGTTTTTGTGACTGTTGCACTTGTAATTTGGGCGCTGACTGTTCATGTCTTTGGAACTCTGACATCTCCTTTGTGCAGCTTTGAAAACTCATAAGCAGAGCCAGTCAAACATGTACTAAAGCTGACGCACACTATCTGGCATTCTAGTTAAAATGGCCTGCCTGTGTAGCTGCCCTTGTAACTGTGATTTCTGTGTGATGTTACCATTATTGTGTCCAAACCGAAACAGTGACACTGCTGTGACTGCGTGTCATGTCCAAACTGCTGCTGGTGTGTACTAATAGCCGTTATCAACTGCAGTCTGGAACAGCACCAACCTGAATTTGCTGTCTGCTGCTGCTACCCGACACTGTTGCAGCACTGGTTCCTCTGACCTTCACACACACACACACACACACACACACATACACACACACACACACACACAAAAACCTACAATGAATGTGCCTACACTGTGCCAGCGCACACACACATTTATATGTGGATACTTTGGTATGCAGGGAGCAGAGTGGGAATGCAGCTTAGCTTTGACAGGCGAGGCAGTTTGACAAGTCAAGAATAAAACTGGGAAATGAAGACTTGAGATGTGTCTCGTCTTCTCATTGACCTTTCCACTGGGCTCTCTATAAGGGGCCAATCGATAGCACATGAGGAAGCTACATTTAGAAGTAGCCACTGCTCATTATGGACTTCTCCGATGACATCCTATTATAATCCATCCATGCTGTAAGCTTTACTAGTTGGAGCAATTGAGTCGAAAGCACCTTGGGCTGATAAAGAAGAACACTTCAAAGACTTCAAGGCTATCACATGAGATCTGCACTCAAAAATCGCCATCGATGCTCAATTAGTTTGGAAATGTAAAAAGAAAAACTGTTGTAAAAGGGTTTGGTGTTACAGCGAGGTTGCATGCAGTCGACAGGAGGTAAAAAAAAAAATTTAAAAAAAACCCTCTGTGATGCAACAGGAGCAGAGGAAAACAAGGTGCAAGAAGGGAGTGCTACATTTCACTTTGTTCACAGTGACATGATGAAATATTTGATAACTGACTCTGAAAACAGAGGGTGGAAAGAGAAGGGGATCAGACACAGGCAGAAATGAGGAAGGGAGGCAGAAACGCATGAAATGTAACAGAAGGGTAGTGAAGGAGAAATAGGGGTTTGGAGGGAGGGACACAGGGAGACATGAACAGGCTTCAAAGTGCCAAGGAGAAATGAACAGCTGGAGGAGAAATCTGCACAGGGAGGTGTGTGTGTATACACATGCATCTGTATACTTATGCATATTCCTATTTAGTTGCCTGTTTATAAAAAACATGCCTTAGGACTCAAGCGAATATCATTTGCAAAAATAAGCATTTGCCAATTCAATTAAGTGTATCATCTTAATGAAAAAAGACCCAGCAGGGAAATTTAAAAAAATACAGTTTCATACTCTCAAAACTGTGAAAAACCTCCTGCATCCAAAGCTGGACCATGACCTTATTTTTGCCGTGAGACTAAATCTATACAGAATGCATGAGTTTGGGAGGAAGAGGAAACTGGCAAAGTAGAGGAATTCACAATGGGATCTCCCAGACATTTAACTGCAGGGGCCCTGAAATGAAATTACATACACAATGGCCCATGCATACATCTCCGTGGACCTCTCGCTCATCCCCTATTTTCCATTCTCAGTTACGTACATATCACAAACAGAAGATTTCAGGTCTAACAAGCTCAGGCGGTCAAACAGGTCTGAAATGGGAATCGTGTTTGTTAGAATGAAATTGGAAAAACAGGAGTCATCCATCAAACATACAATGGGTTATTTTGTTTTACTGCAGCGTATCGTACTTCGCAACAGGATGAACCTTACAACCGATAACATACACAACACGCTTAATCATTCAGCATCTGCCAAGCTAAGGGAAAACCATGCATAAGAGATAAAAATGACTTGCAAAGTCAAAATGGTGTGTGTGGTCATGGTAAGACAAAACACATTTCCACACGTACAACTGCTAGGTAAAGCATAACCACGTTTAGACAGGCAGTCACAGAAACACACACAGGGTGGAGAGGCACTTCTCTCCACTGGATGAATAATGCATCCCCGGCTAAGAACGAAAGCAGTGTGCTCTCCTCCTCCTCCTCTTATCTCTTCATTATTGATAAACACCAACACCTACACTGTACCTGACCCGTGAAAGAGAGCGAATGAGGGAAGGAGTGAGATGGTCAAAGACTGCCATAAAGAATGACTCTGGGACATTAAGAAATACAGCAACTGTGTAAAGTAGAGGTGTATAAAGCACAAAACACAAAAAAGAAAATGGCCATGGCTATAAGACATGGGTGCGGTTTTATGGTATTGCACGTTTTCATTTGGCGCTGGACACGTTTAGGGTCAGTAAAGTCTTGCTTGTAACATGCCGTTTACTGTGTACAGAAAGGACACAGCTCTCATGAGCCAAACAAATAACTACTGCTTCTATACTGCCTTCCTACTGCTATTGCTCCAACCCACTGAATAAGTGACTGAATAACTTACTGGCTGGATGGCTGACAGACACCCAGCTCCCCTGCGGCTCCTGGCTCTGCTTTGTCGGCTCGGGCCCTGCACATCATTCTACCTCCACAGCTCTTGCCTTCTCTCTGCATCGCTCACTTGCTTTTTCTTTTCCCCCTCCGTGCCATAGCCCTGTCCTGTCTTTTCATTTTGGAATAAATCCTTTTCATCCCTCTGGCTCATTCTGCTCTTCCTTGACTACTTTTTTTTTTTTTTACTCTGCTAGCTTTTTCTGTCTGACTTCTTCATTCTAGCCCTGTGTGCCATCGCTCCTCATGGTAATTGTACCGGGCATGTTATTTCAGCCCTGCATGTAATTTTGGGTTTTACTGCCGGGTGACCATAGTGACAGATCTGCAGTCAGTGTGCAAGCATGAAATGTAAATCTGAGGCTTTGGGAAAACATTTTTCAGACAGGTCTAGGGTCAGTGTCTGAGAAATATCTTGATCCATTTCCCATTATGCATGCTGAGGCCTTGCACCGCTTTATCAGGTCTAGCAGTAAGATTGCCAAAAAAAAAAAAATATCCTTCAGACATCACTTTCTGACTTTGGAAGTGTGTGTGTGTGTGTGTGTGTGTACATCCAGAGTGTGACAGCATCTCACTTCGAAAATAGCCGTGAATTAAAGGATCAGGCTAAGTCAGAAGTGCACAGCTGGAGAAAAGTGCCAGGTACTTCTACGAGTGTCCGACGGCAGGTTCTGTGTGTGTCTCTCTCTCTATCTCATCATCCATCATTTCCTGTACGTGCATGTGTGTGTATACATCCGTCCCTTGGTATGTCAGTTGTTAACATAATGTGATTATGCGTCCTATTTTCGCCTCCCTAACAACACTTGGATGTGAGAGTCTACCGAGGTGTCAAAGAGGATATTTCAGGCTGGATGTGATATCCTTTCCCCGAATTAAAAACGGAGCCGCCTGTTAAAGTGAGAGGAATTCCATGACAACCCCGCCCCCGGACCCAAACACAGCTGTGTTTCCAGGTTTCCCATCGCCAACATTCACCTTTACTTCACCTTGAGGGGGCTTCATTTCCCAGCTGCTCTTCCCACAGTGTCGTCAGGGCTGCCACTCAGCCTGCTACTGACGAGCCCATTGGTCAACAACCCTGTCAACACGCAGCTCATTCATGGCTGAGTGGGTGAAAGACCCAATCCATTTTATGCCGCACATTAAAGGATTAAAATGCAGTACAGTGATATGAGGGAGACGGCTATTAGCACAGTCAATCTGTCAGGAGGATCACACAGCATGTTACCAAATCAATGCTGGCCATATGGAAGACAGAAGGTCAGGCAACACAAGCAAACAAACAAGGAGGTGCGTACCAATATTATGATAAACCATTGACTGTGTCCATCACAACACCCAGCAACAACCAGCTGGACTGAATTACTAATGGCAAGTCTGTGTAGGAGCACGGAAAAGAAGATTTGAGAGGACAGGCGAGTTATGTTTCAAAATATGACACCCACCACTTCAAAAAAAAGTAGAGTGTGTCTACTCTTGGAAAAGTATTGCTAACACAGGAGCAAAAGTGATGGGTTTTTTTTATTTTATTATGACTCATAACTAGAACACTGCAGTATATTTGCTCAAATGTCAGAGATAGCGGATTAGTCCACCTGCATTTTGAAAAATACAATGAGGACACACGATGGCTTTTAAATTAGATCTTTTTTACATAAGGACAAATGAGAGCTACAATGAGGTGGGAAGATGGCAAGAATTAGTAAACATCAGGCAGGTAGGATGTAAGAAAACAGAACAAAAAGATAGGAACGGAGGACAATAGATAACTGAAGCAATTAAAAGCAGAAAAGAAACCATGCTTTTTATATCCGAAAAGCTGCATTGTTTGAGTCAGAGTTTCCTTCCCACAGGTCTGCAGTGAGGTGTGAGGGCGGAGGTGAACGGCCCATTGTCTTCAAGCCTCAATAGGAGACAGGTAAGATGAAACTCTGCACTACAGCACATACCTCTCATCAGTTCTCCCATAAAGAAGGAGGGGAAAGTGATACAGAGGAGGGAGGGGATGAAACAGGGAGAGAAAGGAAAACAGAAAGAAGGTTTGTACTGTAGTTTCTAAAGGGTGCAAAGGAGCAGAAGAGTATTAAACAGCAGGGATGTATGAGGAGGTCGAGCTCAGGGTTGTTCTCCAGCCCTCCCTCCATCTCATCCCTTTGTACTGAATGTTAAGATCAACTTTGATTATCCTCTGAAGGACAGTCACTATGACAGCTTGCCTTGGGAACACGGTGTATTGTTTTGATGCTGACGGATGGATGGATGAATGAACAACTAACAGACAGACAGACATACAGCTCAAAGAGACAGGCAGAAGGGGATATTTCCTCTCAAGTCAGAATATTAAATAACCAAAAATACAGTGACAAGGTGGCTGGCTGTATGGCCACAGTCAAGGTGGAAAAATAAAATAAGATATCTCTGAGGACATCTGGACCCATCAGTACAAAACAAAGCAACTTTAATTATCCTTAAAAAGTGCATGACAACTCAAAATAAAACACATAATCTAAATTACCCATAAAAAGAAATCAAACAAGACAGTTAAAAGCTTTACAATAAATGAGTATAACTAAAACTATATACCATTAAATAGCCAGAGGAGATAAAATAGTCTAAGAAGAAGGTAAAGCATAACAACACCCTGATGACAGCAGCAAAAATTCACTCGCTTAAAGTGGCTCAGTATGCACATAATTTCCCTTGCAATTTTCTGGTCACAAAAGAAAGAAAGTCCCTGTGTTTCATTCCAATAAACTTCAAAAAAGTGTGAACAATACTCAGGCTGTTTGTGTTCTTTAGCGATAAGCTATTGAACCTGCAGATAAAAGGAGAAGGTCAAAAGACTCCATAAAAAAATTGGAGTGACTAAGAATAACTGCGCTGACTCTTTTCCAATGATACTGGCAACGTTTAACCATTACTGTGTTTACATCCCACCTTAATTGATTGTCAAGTACTTAACTGGACTAATTTGTTGATAAATTGAATGCTCTCACCCTGTATTATGTCTGCTGAATCTAAAATTAGCCCTGTCGCTTTGGATAGGTTATTAGGGCTGATTGGGGCAACGATTTGTTGATAAATCATCAACTATTTTGATCTATTAATTATCTAGGTTATTTACCAAGCAAAAATGCCAACATTGACTGGCTCTAGCTTCTCAAATACGAGGATTTGTTGCATTTCTCTGTTTTATATTATTATAAGATATCTTTGTGTTTTGTACTGTTAGGTCTGACTGAAAATGCAATTTGAAGACATCACCTTTGGCTCTGGGAAATTTTGATTGGCTATTTTCACTATCAAAATAAATAATCAACAGTTTAATCAATAATGACAATAATAATTCCAGCCCTATAGATTATAATGGACCCTAAAGAACCATGGTTCTGTTCTGTACCCTGAAGGCAAGGAAACAATGCAGTATTGACCCAAAAAATGACAAGATCATAGCTTCTGCAGTTATCAGCATACATGATAAAAAGTAAAAGGAGGTCAACCAGTTCAATGCCATTCACAGGAAACCTCTGCTGTCTGTCAGTCAAAAAAATAAATAGAATACATCTATGAAACAATGAGGTTAATTAATGAGGTTAATTAAAATCAAAACCCAATCAAAAACCAATCTTTCTATTTAAAGATATGGCTGCATATTAAGAGCAGGAGAAAGATCCTGCGATCTGTAACTTCTCTAGATGTTAGTATTGAGGACAATACTAGGTTTGGTGTCCTCAACACTACCCGTCAGAGGCAAACAGCAGCAGATCGAGTTTCTCGTCAATAACAGTATGAACCCTGGTTTTAGCCAGTAATGGCTCGGCAGTCACGAAGCTACAATTGATCTGACTCTCATAAGAATGAAGCCTCTTCCCAGAGATCATAAGGAGGAGCACAACAACAAACACACACACACACACACACACACACACACACACACACACACACACACACACACACACACAAGAAAACACACAAGCTTCTGGAGCCGTCCTCTGTCAGGTCGTCATTACACTGGGTTGGAGCAGCCTTTGTTTACCATCTACCCCCTTAAGGCAGAGTGACAGATAAAGGATTGAAAAGTAAGGGATAGATAGATGGGGGTATGAACAAACAGAGATGCCCCTGCCATGCTCCAGTGGCCAGCATCAAGGACAGACAGTCCCTTCAATATCATAGCCACTGTGTAATTAGACAGTGCTCCGTCACGCACCAAAGAATTGCTCCTATTTGTGTCATATTAAACGCAGCATGGTTATCCCCTACTGTGCTTTGCCATTGAGACCTAATGCAAAAGGGGAGTATAGGGGGATTTGTACAAATTTAATTACTTTCATAATTCGCCCATCTTTAGCTGTAATCACTCGGAGTTAAGTAAATCCACTTCCCAGCTAGCCACCCACGCCCTGTGTCACCACAGTAAGCACAGTGTAATGTCTGGTTTTTCAGGGGAATTTCATTGACAGGCTGAAATTCTCAAAGTGAAAGTAAACATAGTTCTTGGTATGCAGTAGTGAAATATTAACAGCTGTACTCTTTCTACTGAAGTGCAGCATGCTTTGGTTTGAAGCACTGCAGCTCATGTGTGTTTGTGTGTGCTGGCTGTCTGCTGGTGTATGATACTGTGTCTCTGAGGCCACCTGCAGTGTCTCCAAAAGGCAGGGAAAAATCTGCTGCTGCGTACATCTTTGTGTGTCTGTTTTCGAGTCTTTGTGTGTCTGCCTGTGTGCATTTGGTGCACCTCACAGCCAAATTGCAGCACAGGCAGGCAGCCTTTTCAACAGAGTGGGAGAGGAGTGAAGCAGATCAAACACAAGCCAACTAATCACAGACGCCGGCTAATTAGCGCAGACCTCAAAGGGGAACCAGAAATGAGTGATGATTCCCCCTTATGAATTTCCCAATGACGCTGTGCCGTATGCCACCATGAATACTCAACGGTCACAGAGAAGAGAGAGGGTAAAGTGCAAAGAGAACCACCAGTGATCTGGCCTTGTTGTAATCTTATCATCTGAGAGCAAAGGGGCAAAGTGGCGCTCGATATCGCTTATCAGTGTTTCAGTCATGTGAACAAAACACACACAAACATAATTACTGTCACAACCTCACACAAAGACGACAAAGTTTCATCTCAACATCCTCAATTCAGACTGCATGTAACGTTTCCCATTAAGGGATTTCGGGAGCGATTAAACCCCGAGTGCGGTGATATTCCAGCCTCCAAAGCGGAGCACAGGTTGATATTCCTGTGCGCGGGCTCAGAGTGCTGATTAGCAGGCTGATCTGCCACGCTGATCCCAGATTTCCACAAGATCAGAGGACGAGCTGTGAGCACGGCAGCGGCAACCAATTACAGATGTGACACGGACACGCGCGCTTATGCACACACTCACATGTGCGCCCCGCCACACACATGCAACCACACGCCTGTCCAGAAATGGATTTCTCCAGGCTGAAGTCATCAAAGTGATGTGACCCCCTCACCACCACCACCACCAACCCCAACCCCATCTCCTCTTCTCATCTCAGACAAGAGGGCACCTGTCAGAGGATGCTCAGTTCACCAGCCAGCCAATCATCCCAGTGACAGAGAGAGAACAAATTAACACAGAGAGCCGATAAAGATTCTAATAAGTTTATCCGAAGAAGCACAGGCCACTGATGGGAGTTAGCCTAAATAAAACCCACTTCTTCATTCTTCAAATGTCCAAGTCCCATTTCGTCTCTATACATCTTAACATCAAGCTAAACAAAGATATTCTAATTCTAGCTCTGGGCCTGGCTTTGAACAACATTGTGCCATCGGGTGGATAAACAACAACAACAACACAAACACACAGTCATTCACATCTCTCTCATTTTGCCAGATTTATAGTGGAACAATACCCTCCCTCTGCCCTCTGCAATACTGCCATCAATGGCCAGCATTTGTTTCAGATGATTACAGTGTGACAGTTGGCATTCATGTGGCAGACAAACACACAGAGATTCCAGACTTATTGTTACACAAAAATCCTAACATGCTTTGAACGTTAACAGCTGCATCAGGGAGGCTGGAAAGTGAAAACGAATTGATGAGGCTACTCAGAGAAGACAAAACAGATCTGAGAATAAAATATTAAATTAAACTCGCCAATTTACAGTTGAGCAAAGGCGTAGCAGGGAACAAAAAGACATGTAGATAAATAAGAACATAACAGACTTTAGAGGCGAGGCAGAGAGAGATATGAAGGGGGGGGATGAGGGGGAAGGAGGGTGATGCTGCAGAGCAGAGCAACAGCTGTTGAGCATCACATCTGCTCCAAGTGGAGTCATCAGCAAACAGACAGACTGGAACCGACCCACTGAGGCAAGCCCCAGGGAGAGCGAGGGATGGACAGAGGAAGAGTAGAGGGTTAGTCGAGGCACAAGAGGACGAGATGAGAAAGATACAATTAAAGAGATGGAGGTTGTAAAAAAAAAAAAAACTGATGAAAAGGAGATGGGAGCGCACAGAAGCAGAGAGAGCCCCTGCAACCTCTTACTCACTCCCCAAACAGAAGTGATGGAGCCGGGTGTGGCAGGTTGCTAGATGATTTTGAAGGGAACAGGAAACTCAACTCAGTTGTTGTCCTTTTCTTTCTCCCCCTTTATCCACCCCCTTCTCACCCCTTCCCTGACATCCTTCCTCCATCTCTCTCTCTCGCCTTCTTTCTCTTGAGCGAGACTGACAGAACAAGAGAAGCCTGTGAGAGTAAAGATGAAAGGCCTGTGAGGGAGGTGTGTGTGTGTGTGTGTGTGTGTGTGTGTGTGTGTGTGTGTTGAGGGTGTGTGAGATGAATGAATGACCCCTCTTATCCCTCACCCCCCGCTGGAGCCATCCTGCCCTAACACAATAGCAAAATAATACATACAAACACTACAGGGGCAGCGTGGAGGTCACACAGCGGCATGCGTGTTTGGCGTGTACATGTGGTTGAAGTGTTTATGCTTTCTCACACCATGTTCCCGCAGCAGAAAATGAGACACATCAAACATCGCTCTAACAAGGCTGCCTCGACATGAATATCATCTTATGCCGAGCTTCACGTCCTGCAGTGTACACCTTCGGCCTGCGGAGAAGCACCCTGAGGAGAGGTACGGAGTCTGAGAAGTACACATTGTTCATTCATGATAGCAGCCACTGGCAGCGAGGGCAACCCCGTAGCAGAGTAAGCGATGTCATTTGGCAGCAAATGAAGGGGAAAGCGCAAAGCAGTTTATGCTAGCATCTCTCCGAGGTCTCACAACCAGCTCTAACATTAAGTTAGCCTAGGCGCAGGACAAAGCTCAGTTTGTGCTCATGTCCCTGCATGGCGGAATAAACATAGCTGCTGCTTCACAGTTTCCTCCAGCTCACCGTCTCCTTTCCTCTTATCTCGCCCTCTTCCATTGTCACCCCTGCTGCCTAAAAGAACAATCTACCAACACAGCATGCCCTTCCAAAATATTTACTCACTCAGTACTGGCTGAATACAAAGGCCATTCTCTCACTCTCTCTGATGTCTAACATTCAAACAAACCCTGCACCCACATGCACTTGCTGACTGCACCTGCTCTGGATCACACTTTTCCTCTTGATACTGTGCATGCCCACACACACACACACACACACACACACACACACACACACACACACACTTGTTTGCTGTGGGGATTCCATCCTTCCTAAACCTTTCATCTGGTTCATTCCTTTGAGTGATCTCGAAGTTGGTGAAGGAAAACAAGTATAGCAGGAACAGTAGTCACCCCACCTTGCCTGCGGCAGGGATTGTGCATGTGCTGCTCCCATCCTCGCACACACCCCTCTGATTCAATACCCCTGACACTGTCTTA
This sequence comes from Maccullochella peelii, assembly GCA_002120245.1. Taxonomy (NCBI): domain Eukaryota; kingdom Metazoa; phylum Chordata; class Actinopteri; order Centrarchiformes; family Percichthyidae; genus Maccullochella; species Maccullochella peelii. The sequence continues at coordinate 36,691 of LKNJ01001747.1, forward strand.
GCACCTTTTCCTGTGCAGCTTGTGCTCTTCTTTCCTCTTTTCCCCTCTCTCTCCTATCTCAATCTGTCACTTTACATTCTCCCCTCGGTCCTCCTTAATCTTTTCCTCATTGCATCCTTTCTGCTAACCACTTTTTGAAGCAGCTTTTCTAACTAATCCAACATTTTCTGTTTTTAGCAAGCAAACCCAAATATAAATTCATTAACAATCATGTGCTGAAATCAGTTGCAGTGTTGCAAAGCTCTGGCTTTTCATTCTCATTCATTAGCATATGTTTGAAAACCAAGTCTAAATGAAATGATCAGAGATGATGATGAACTACAAACAAAGACCCAAAATGATTCCTATGATGTGGCTGTATGTCATGTTTGTTTTTAATGTGTTTCACTTTTTAATTTTTTAACTAAGCTCTTAAAATAGATGTAAATTAATAGAGAGTAAGAAAAAGCCTGGGCGCCCAAAGTAATGACATGTCTCCAGGGTGCCTACGGTTTTCGGGTCATTGTTCAAGAACTCCTATGGGGGTAATAATGTTCCATCAAAGTGAAATGTTGCATTGAGTCTTCTATCTTGTAGTTCCACAGTATCTTTGACTACTTTCCAGCCTTCACATCCTCCTCTCTGATAGGGGATGTGGTTCCATGGGCTGCACCTGTGTCTCATTACAGCCACTGATGGTTCAGTAACAGGCTTCTCTCTCCTCTCACCATTGTGCTCTCACTCTTTTCCTCCCTTCAGCTACTGCCAACATACATTTACCTCTCACAGCACGGCCTGCACTCACCTCTTCCCCATGCTCATCCCACTGCATGCCATTCACATAATCTCTGCAGCTCTGTTTCTCCTGTCGCTTCTACCATTACAGACTCAGCACAAGTGGAATTTGGGGTTTGATCTAATGATTTTGTGCTAGACTGGCCCATGCCTCCAATTTGTCAGGAAGTCCTCCAAGCAGCCTTTCACTTTTTAGCACTGTAAATATTGGGTAGCCCTGATATCTGCATTAATCAATTAGTATTATCAATTCATCTGCAGTTTAATCTTGATTAATTGATTTATTAAGTTTACAAAATGTCTGCTTGTTGAGTAGACATACAGTTTACCATCACATCAGACACAGAAAAGCAGCAGATCCTCACAATTGAAAAGCTGGAACTAGGAAATGTTTGGCATTTTCGCTTGAAATCAACAAATAATTTCAGCTCTAGATATTTCTGACACATACCGTATCTACTGATATAGCACAGATATTATACAGCTCAGTGCATGGCTGGTCTTGTTACTTCCCCAACAGACAATAAAATAGACTGAGAAAAGATATGTGATGTCACTGCTTTGCTAAAGATTATCAAAGCATCAAGTGCTTACTGGCTCAAGTTGATATAACCACGTGTGGAAAATGCGAAAGCAAAGTCAAATAGCACTTAAGTTCACTTCTTTCGACAGTTTATCACCTCAGCCAGAGTACGGTTGTAATATTTCAAGCTGTATGTTCTGTAATATGTCAGGCTACAGACTCACTGTGCTGACCTGTACTTACTGTTATGATATATGGCAGAGTGAGCAGCTGCACTGCTGGACTCCACCTCCTCCACTCTCTTCACTGGTACTATTAAGTCGTGTACAGGAGTACTGTACTACTACCAAATTGATTTTAAACTGAAATGAAAAGATTTTTTAACAATCTTGCATTTTATGTTGTGTGTTTTTTTCTATCAACAGTTCTTAGAAGGACAAAGGAAAAAAAAATCATGTGTATTTAGCTGGAATCCAATTCAAGTGTCACATTTAAATCAATTCAGGTGTGTGACTTCCACAGAAATCCAGTCTAATAATGAATTATGCATTAAATATATAATCAGACTGGACCAACTATGATATCATAGCCTATATCGAATTCTTTTCAGGCCAATTAACCCAAGTGTCAGCATTAAATGACCAAGTAAAAACTCAAATGTATTCATTAGACTCGACAAATGAATGCAATACCGATTTTTATTATACGATTCTTAAAACCTACTACTGGTGGGGGAAAAGGACAGTTGAACATTTGCCTTGATGGCTTCAGAGATAACTTGCTCCAGAGTGTGATGGCTTCGCAAGATGAGCTGAGGGGAGTGAGTGGCTATAAGCATTAGAAGATCGTGGACAGGCTCCCTCCTACGCTGTGCATATTAATTCTTCTAATGCAGCTAAGCTCAGCTTGTCACACGTTGACACTGCATAATTATGTCATCTACAAGGGACAAGCTTTTTAAAGGGCAGACGTGCGGTGCGGCAGAGTGTCTGTGTAGATGTTGAGGTTCTATGTTCTAAAAATGTCAATATACGTCTAAAGAATGTTACTTTAAGGCCACATTCTGGAAATAATGTTAGATCTATAGGTACCAAAAGGAGACCATGGGACGAAGAAGGAGCTCTCTGAGGTGAATATCTTAATATAGTTGGCAAGTCTTCCACAGAAGGACCTTTTTACAATAAACAAACCAGCCAATTTTTTAAGTAGTATCCTGACTGACAGGAGCGTCCATCAAAAGCCCAGATTCCCTCACCCGTGGCCTCTCCCCATCCATCAATCCATCCTGACAGCCCTACCTCCATCCCTCTATGTAAATAAACAACAGAAAGATGAGGGGAGCTCTCAAAGTAGGACACTCAAACCTGAGACAAACAGGCCAAGTCAAGTTGGGCGTGAACAGTTGAAAACCAAAGAGGAGGAGGGGGAGCAAGGCAGGAAGCAAACTCACAAAGGGGTGATGATGAGAAAGACAGGAAAAAGAGTCATCTGGAAGGAATGAGGAGGAGAGATAAATTGAAAGAGAGAAGGGAACTGACTGGCACAGGGATGACAACCAAATGAGCAGACACACAAGAGAGAGTCATGTAAAAGAATGCAGAGGAGGATAGAGGAGGGCAGCATGGAGGGAAACATCTATGGAGGACATCGATAATCTATGGTAGATAAAGCAATTTGGTGTCAAAAGTAAAGAACAAAATGGAGAGTGTGGCAGTGGAGGATAAAGAGAGAGAGATAAACAAATGAACAAGGGAAAGTTGGTAGGTTGAGCCTGAGGGACTTCTATTTAAAACCAAAACAATTGAGAACACTTGTGTTAGTTTACACAAGCAGAGGAACCACATCCTGTTCCTCCCCCCCCACCCCATTTTCCTGAGGCGGTGTCTATTTAAATGCGTGTTTAAACGGCAAGTGCTACTGCTCTAATCACGGCTGGCATCACAGCCCATTCCCTATCTCCATCTCCCCCTCTACCTTTCCCCCCCCAGCATGCAGCCTTCTTCTGTTGCTCAGACCCTGCGCACACCCAACACACACTCATGCGTGCACCCTGCATGACTGTGCCGTGCCAGAGATAAATTCATGAATCACTGTTGCACGAATCAGCCGCAAGCTTGTTGCAAGAAGAGGAAAGTGGGAAGAGAGGAAAAGGACAGAAGTAAGCGGTTAAAGTGTTTCCTTTAAAAGCTTTTAAAAAAGGAGGAAGGTTCAGGAGATGGCTCCCAGCAACCTGAGGGAGCGAGCACACACCCAGAGGGCCTCGGTGACAAGTACTAGTCAGCAGAGAAGATACTGTTTCTCTTGCTCTCTCCGTCTCTTTTCCCGCTCCTCTCTCATCCCCTCCCTCCCGGCTCTTCCTAAAGAGGGCAAGATAGAAAGCCAAAAGAGCAAGCAGCCAAGTAATGAGCAAGTGTCTGATACATGCACAGCGTAAACATGCCTATCGCATAGGAACTGGCAAATATCTGACTTTCTGCACACAAATGCCCTTATAGCTTATAAAAGCCCTGTGTGCCAAGAAAACCTGTTTAGAAGGCACCACAGTGGTCCATCTGCACAACAAAAAAAGCCCCTCCATCAGCCTCCATTTCAAGAGAAACTACCCAATCATCTCTTGTTACACAGCCACTTTCCCTCTAGGGCCACCACTCAAAGGCAGGTCTGTCCATTGATACAGGTGTGGTGCAGAGGGAGGAAAGGGAAGGGGGAGGGAGGACAATAGATGGCCTTTTCAGTGATCTCCCTCGGCTCACCTGGATTAGGGGCTAGAGTCTGAGGGGAGGAAGGAGGAGGAGGGTCTCTGAGCTTGGGCTGAGAACAATAGTGTCTCTGTTTTCAGTAACACCAAGTGCATCATTCTGTCTAGCAGCAGCCAGCTGACTGCCTGGACTAAAAACAACATCTCCAGGTTGCTGCTGTTGATTGCCAAATTCTTTTTGTGTAAATGTATAGTTAGTTACAGTTAGAAATGTATTATGACCGGGTTAACCAAGAATTTCAACCCAAAATAAGGATGTGTTCATTTGAAAACAAGGAACATGTACTTCTGCAAATATATTAAAAAGCACACACCTGAAAAATTTTTTAAACCTAACTGGGCATGCATGGACAATTATTTGCTACTCCAGCAACATTTTTGTTGTTGTTTGTTTTAAATATGGGTCAGATAAGCAAATGTAGATTTATAGTGATACTATGCATGTATTTATCTATATTCAAAACATGTGTATCTCTCAAACACAATTTCACCAAAAGATGAACATTAAGCGCCACAAAGCGTACATTGTACACTGTGAATTAACTCTTCAAATGTAACAAACCTTTCAACTTCAGTGTGAGATTCTTGTTAGATAAGTCAAGCAATATTACTGGCCTAGTAAGTGCCTGCGGGGGAGACGAGTGTGTGACAGCATCTAGCAGCAGGCGAGTGGACATTGTCAGCCTGATCCCAGCACTGCACGACAGGTTAGCTCTGCTGAAATGAAATTAAAACCCTGCATCTGTTTCCATTTCGCCCCGTCTTACCACTCATGCTTAGTTCACTCGCTTACTTGACTTTGTTCTGCCCCTTTCCTGTCCTCCGTACAGTAATCAAGTGATTCAACCATCAAATCCTCGAGAATTGTGCACATTAGTCTGCAACGTATGTACTGTTTGTGCACTGTGTGTGTGTGTGTTTGTTGTTGCGTGTAAGGAGGTGGTGGTGATGATGATGAGTGTCATTCCGCAGCCTGGGCGAGGGAGATAGAGGGAGTGGAGGGTGAGATAATCAGGGTGGGGTGAAACACTGTAAAATTGTCACAGCAACTTAACCTTCAAAAAAATGCCCACCAGGGTGAAGTGGGAGGAGGTGTTCCTGGTCATTAGAAGAGAAAGAGGGAGAGGAGGAAAAGTGTGATAGAGAGAGAGAGAATGATTGATGTGTAGAAGAAAAAAGAAACAGAAGACCTCGTTAGGGGAGGTTGGAAGGTACAGATGCCTGCAATACTAAATGTCTATGGGGGGGCGGGGGCTGTTAAGGAAAGGAGACCAAGAGACAGAGGGAGCAAATGAGAGTAGGAGAGGGAAAGTAGCAAAGGCACTCTGGGGGTGACATAGGTGGAAGAGACAACTAGGGAATTGGACAGCGGAGACAAAGAAAGCTACAGAAGAGCAGGAGAGATAGAGAGCGATTAAGGGAAAGAGCGAATAAGAGGATAGAGGAAAGCAACAGGCATTCCAATTACAGAAGCAGAAACGAGGGATTGATGACAAAGGGAAGGAGAACAAAGAATAGGACGAGAGGAGGAAAAGAGATACAGTAGGAGACAGCAGTTTACTGAGCAGATGGATCAATTATGCAGACCAAATTACAGAGAGAAGGAAGTCAGAGCATTAGGAGAGGACGTAAACAGAGGAAGACAGAGAAAGAATGAATCAAGATGGCGGAGTGGAAGTAAAGGCACAAATGTGACAGGGGGAGAGTGGCAGAGAGGAGCAAGCGGCCGATTAGAGAGCAGGCAATCCATTGAACAGATTAATGAGACAAATCGCTTCAACGAAGGAGGACCTGCTCTCCCCAAGGAGCCACACCAAACAAACCCTGGCACACCCTGTTGACAAAACACAGGCCTGATAACTGAATAAACCTGCTGCCACTATTTGACCTTAATGTGCTGTTTGCTTCAGGGGAGGATTTAAATGCTCCTGCCATTTCAAGGCTCTGGGGACCAATGACGACCGTGCTGCCTCTTTATCAGCGTAGCATGGCAGCACATTTTTAAACCAACAAGTGAAACAATAGACAGCCCTGATATCCGCGGCAAGATAGAGTTGTATGCTCGCAACTGCTTATGGTGTGAAACACAAGAACCCTCTCCACATACATTCATGAAAAATAAACCTGTTGTGCATTATCTCTGCGATGGCATATTCAGTTTTCTTATCTCATATTTCCGAGATGATTTCTGTGTAAGAATACTACATTTTCTTTATATTACAGTGTGTAATTTTACCCTGTTCTTCAGATTAGTAGGCTGGGATCAGGAGGAGAGCTGACTGAATTGAAAGCAGTTGGTGTGAAGAAGGTTTCTGGGGGGCACAACTCTATATCCAGCTCCCAGAGCCCTAACAAGACCCTGTTGCACCAAATTCAATTTCCTCCTGTAACCGGCCTGTCCACTGCTTCTGATAAGTGTGAATTTGACATGACCTTGTCCAAGTCAGATGTGATGAAGATGCAGCATGTCTGTGTGTGTGTGTGTGTGTGTGTGTGTGTGTGTGTGTGTGTGTGTGTGTGTGTGTGTGTGTGTGTGTGTGTGTATATTAACAGAGGAGTAAAGGTGTGCTGTAATGTTGCTGGTAAAACATGTTGTTAAAAAGGAGCAACATGCATGAAAATAGACACAGAAGAGATAGTAACAAGTAGCAAAACTGGCTCGAAATTTCACAAACTGGGGGCAGAGAGGGCACAGGGAGGGATTAGCAGAGGAGGAGGGGAAAGAGAGATGTTTCATGGTGCTGTCATGCCGGCGGAGGGAGCCCTAAATGTTTTCAATATCACATAAGGGCACTGCATCATCCACCATTCAATACCGGATCAATAACGCAAACCACCTTCCACCTCACAAACTACATTTAGACACATTAAGGTGACTGCTAATGAGCTGCCGTGTGCATGTGTGTGTGGGGACACACTGAGGAGGACACAGTCAAGGGCCTCAGTGCTGAGTTGCACAGAGATCTGCTGAGTGCACTATGGGGAGGATTTCAGAAATAAAAGAATGTGACAAAGACAGAAGAAAGAGAAGAAAGATGACAGGGAGAAGGCACAGGTCAGGTAGCGATAATAAAAAAAGAAAGGTTAGTGCAAGCAGTCCTCTTCTGGCCATACTGGAAGGCTCTTTGGCTGTTAAATATGGCTCCCATGCTTTAAGAGAGGGAGAAGAAGAGGGGAGGGAGGTGCAACTAAATTACAAATGAGCTGATAATTCTTGGCCTCCCTGGTTAACTCCCTCACACATTTTTTTTTTGAATCCCACTTCATCCCCTCTGCCAAGATGCTGCGGTGTGGAATTTGAAAATGTCGACATCCTCAACCCCCAACTCAACGCTCTGCTCCTCCTTCGCTGCTCCTCCTCTGTGATTTTACAACAGCGGGGTCACAGAGACACCCATCTCCCAAGTTTAGTTAATTAAGCGGATTTTATTTTAAAGAGTTTGGCTGCCTTTCAATGCATCTTCAATTGGAATTACCGCTCATTCTCCACATTGGTTGAGCTGGAATGGGTTTGACCTGCATCTCCCTAAATTCCATCGGGGGTTTGTTAGACACAGGGAAATGCAGATTTGGCAGAAGGTATCTTGACTAATGGTGTGGAAATGTGTGTGTGTGACTGAAAAATAATGTAAGCCACATGCCTTATAGCATTTTTATACAAGATAAGCTGCTGGCATGCTACTCCTGCAAATAGTACAGTCTTAAAAAATTCTCTATTATCTGGAAACACAGTTAGATGTACATTATGGAATGGTTTCTTGCAGTGTGTGAGTTAATGCACGCAGATTTGATGTAGATAGCATTTTAACCCAACACCTCTGCCAAGATCCATCCTCAACCCCAGCACAGTAGTGTTTTTGGAAACCCCTCAGCTGCCCCTATTCATATTAATGACATTTGGCATTCCTCCTAAGACGAGGATTTCTGCTCATTTTTCTTTGGATCAGATGGGACTGACTCCAGCAGTCTGGCAACCCTGGGAGCCAAACACAAACATCCCTGTGGGGGGGTTCTCAGTGTGACCTCAACACAGGCCGCCATCTATCCAGCATGAACATGTAGGCGGAAAGCAAAAGGGGTTTTTTTTCTGACATGGAGATAGAGCCATCACAGAGCTCCTAGCTTTGGTTCTGTTGTTGCAGGAAAGCCACTATCATTACTTACAAGTTGGAGGAAAAGCATCCTTAAAGGGAGTCAGTTAAATGAGCAGGGAACGATAAAAAAAGCATGTCCTCAGAGCTGATGTCTGTGGAAGATAACAGGGTTGCTGATGAGGATGATACACAACTTCCTGAAGGAAACAGTAACGCACACATGCACTGTCATTCTGCGATGTGACGGCTCCTCCCTATTATTGGAATGTCATCTGATTTACAGCGCAGCCTCAGGTTACTGCCCTTATTCATCACCAGCTGTATGTGTACGTGTGCGTGGGTGTATGTGTGTGTACTCAGTTGTGTTTATGGTCCAATACTGCGGCCTAAAATGCAACAAGATGCAGTGACTCATGCTCATCGACCTCCCTCTTCGATCAATCCGTCCTGTGTAATAATATTTGCCAAGTCAACAATAAACCTGATGGATCCTTTGTTTTTCTGGTCATTGGTAATGAAAAGTCTACAGAGCAAAGTAATTTCACTGAAACTCATTTATCAAAATATCTGTATATTAAAAAAAAAAAGCATGTAAGATGTTGAGGATCAACATTATAGTAATTAATATAGCTTCCATGTAAAAGGTTTTTAAAAATGAAAAGTGCCTGCTGCTGAAATGCTTTCAATACATCTATTAAAAAGCTTTCCATTTGTCGCTAGTTTATTGTTTATAAGAGGTACTTTATTTCTAGGCAGCCATTAAATATTGCCACTAAGCTGAAATCACTTTTTTCTCCATAGCGTACCTGGCGAAATAACAAGTGATAAAGCTGTCTAAATCATTACGTTCATTTGGTGAAATGCCAAATATTTGCTTCAGTCATTCTACAATTTAGTTATTTAAAATTAATGGGGCCACATTTGCCACAAAGTGTCCATATAGACACACACACACTCGCTTGGTATCACTCTCACATCTTCATTAAGCTGTAAATTCAAGCACAGTTTTATGTCTGAATCAACGAATTCTTAATGGTGATTATAAGGGGGAGGAGGAGGTTATTGATGTGTAATTTAAACAGGAGGGCCCCTTAGAGTGTGTGCGCGTACTAGCACATGTCACGACCATAACGAGAGTTTCTTACACACATATAGGCACACACACCTGACCTTTTCAAAATCCTTCTGACATTTACAGGGCCGGTGCGAAGGGGCGAGGACAGCTAATTTACATAATGATAGGACCTAACGTGACAGCCATTAACACAAAATCCAAACCAAGACCGAAGCCCCTCGCTCCACTGAGACTAATGAGATACTAAGGACTTACTTTTTACTTCTTTTATTAGGGAGAGGAAAAAAACAAACTACAGTCACGATCCATCAACTGCATTCCTCTTAATAGACAAAGTGTAATGCTTTGTCTCTGATGAATGGTCCAGGATTACACTGTTCACACAGAATCTCTCCATGTGAAGGGAAAAGTACAGTGGCCCTGAAGGTCAAAACACAACCACATTTCACAAAACACAACGACATTACACACATTACTGAAAGGGAGGGACAGGTCTTCTTGTTTGTGATTGGACCGAACCCAAGTCAATTCAGAGTTTATTCAATGCGGCGCTAGATTGGTTCAACTGGAGAAACTGTTTGAGAACGTTGCACGGAAAAGTTGCAGTGATGTGACCTGGCCCGTCTCCGCTCAACTCAAGCCGGCTGATGGCGCCACCTGCGACTCAGCTTGTCAAGTCGCCAATAAGTAATGCTTTGTTTGCGATGACAGTTTTGTTTAGTTTTAACAAGCTTGAGTCGAGCTGAGGCGGGCCAGTTCACACCACTGCAACTTTCCCCCTTTCCGTAATCTGAAATGTTGTGTTTTGTGAAATGTCATCGTGTTTTGACCTTCAGGGCCACTGTAGGAAAGGTTAATAGTTGAAGCTATTGCACAAGTAGGACTGCCAAAAGAAACATCACTTCATCAGAGTTAAAGATAAACACACATATACATAATATGTGTGTTTGTGGGAGGACAGGGTGTTGGGTGACAAGGTGAACGCTGGGAATTTTCCAGCTTTTTCACGAGTCATTGCAACATTAGCTGGTATGACTACGCAGGATGAAAAACACCATTTAAGAAGGGCCAATGCAGCTCTGGTTGACAGGAAATCCTAGAGCCATGGTGACAGACCATGGGGAGGTAACGTGTGGTTTATTTTCCTGTCTGTCTGAATGTTGTTCCTGTCATAAACAGCATGGCCTTCAGTCCCAAGAGAGGCTGGGAGACGGGGGAGGAAGGCCATCTGAATAAAACAATGACTACCGCCACTCAAACAAAGGCACTGGACAAGAGAGAATGAAAGATAGCTGAAAATAAAAAAAGAGACGAGAACCAGGCTTGTATGTACTCTACAGCAGGGGTGGGGGAGGGAGCGAGGGATGGCGGGAGAGAGGAAGGTTTCAAGTGGCGGGTGGGAAAGAGGGGAGGTGGGGCGTCGCCTGTCTTAATCAGTCGCTGCCTGTTTAGTTTTCCAGCCAATCCTGAAACTCTGCTACAACCCTGCGCACTGCAGCAGGCTGCCGAAAAGCCACCTGTTTCCTCGAAACTAAGGAGAGCCATCAAGAGTAGCTTTGCATCTGAATTAGTTTTAGGCTTTCAGGTATACAAAGACAAACATTGGTTTATTTGAGAGCAGAGAAGGAAGCAGCCTCCTACCCCGGCCCTGACCCTGCATACACACCCGTTTCTCAGGCAGGCAGGCAGGCAGGCAGGCAGGCAGGCAGCCAGCCAGCCAGCCACCCCCTGCACGCACGCAGCTTACTCAGCCATAAAGACCCCAAACTCCCCTCACGTAAGCCCACCCCTCTTCCACTAAAAACATCTCCATGGTAATGGGCCAAGCCTTTCTGACCCACATCCATTGTCCCTCAAAACCTTGACTTGGGGGGTGGGAGGGTATTATAGTGTAATTTCAGAGCTTAAACTAGACCCCCACCTGCCAGCTTCAGTTAAGTTGAATTCTTACATTACAGCTAGGGCATATTAAGCTGAAAAATTTGCAGAGAATTAAATCACTTCTCTCACTCTCAGACACAGGATGGAAGGTGGAGGTAAGTGGTTTCTGTCAGAGCTTGAGAGGAAATGGAGGAACTAAAAATGCTAAGTAGACAAGTGAAAAGTTACAGTTCCACAGTTGCAGCTTAAGTTGCATAGCTTAACTATTGCCCAAAAGGAGGTCAGGGGTTCACTTTGAAAAACTGACTTAAATGAAAGAAAACTAAAAGCGGTGTTTTTGCTTGTACTAGTTAAGCCTTGCATTTTTTCCCCCCTCGCTCATAAATATGGAAAACCTCTTGTTTTGTTTTCCCCCACTTTTCTCCCTCCCCTAAGAGCACTTCATGTTCTGTAAAATGAAATTGGACAAAAAAGGTCCACTGCATGAATAAGTCAGAAGAGTGACTGTGCTTATGATTAAAACAACACCACAATCAACTACATTACTCTACTGAAAATATACTGTATACTGTAGCTGTGCCAGGACGTTGGATCTAGCCCTACATTCTTGCCCCAATTACAGCACAAAACAAATAGCAGGCCCAGCAAGGAAACAGAAAAAATGTTGAACTGGTTTCATGCCACACACATTCATATGTTAATAGGTTAACTGCATGCCAGAAATGTTTTCTCTCATTTTTCGGCCTACTCATTGTGGTAGTGGTTAGTGGTACCTGTAGGCTACCTCAGCTCAAGTGGACTGGAAAACACCTTAATAATTAACCTGTACATAAACAGGTTGCCAGGGAGGCAGAGGTGGCCTGTTACCTTGTTTATAGTAATACCAACTAACTTACAAGCGGGCCTACATGGGAGCTGTTCACTGAATGAAAACTGAAAGAAGTTACAAATCAAAAAAGGAAGCCAGATTTGTCAGCAGTGCACATTATTAAGTTTCAGTTGTGACACCCTCTGTTACTCTCAGTGTAGGCCTACATTAAGTTTCCGGGTCCATTTTTCTCATCTGAACTGTAACTAATAGAAGGTGATGTGCGGACAGAGGGAAGAAAAGGAGGAGGGGGGCGTTGAGGAGAAGAACGGTGGCTTTAGGGGAAACAGTACCAAGGACAGACTGGAACCGTGACTCAGTTTAAAGAGGAGAAGACACTACTGTAGAAGCCGGAATTCACCTGGGAAAAAACACCTCCACAGAGCCACACCTTAGAAAACTAAACATAGCGTTGAGTCATCGACCGAAACTCGGGTCAAAGAGCGACAGATGATTCTATCATGACCGAAAACACGGAAATAGGCTCATGAGGAAAAAGAAAGGAGGTGTCAACTCAAACTATCTCATTTTGAAATGTCTTAGAACATTTAAGGGTTAAAGCTGAAAACCTCGTCAGTACAGCGAGAGAAGAAATCACCTGCCGGGTTTTTCTGCTCCTGTCACCGCCCTGACAGGTAGTAGCCTACTCAGGTTTAAATTGATCTCCTCTTAAATTATTAAAGCTCTGAGAATAAATGAAAGGCATGTGTGCTGCTAAGAAGTGAGCTGGACACTATTAAGTTTTTATGAGTGGTCATTTCTTACCGTGTTGAATAAGTATCGACGCGACCAAGCAGAGCAGTCCGCTCATTTTTGAGCAGTCGTGCCAATTTCGGCCGTCATGTCTCGCCATGGTCGATTATGGGTCCTCTTTATGAAACCAGGCGCGCTGTCTCTCCGAAATAAATGTAAAATCGAACCAACACCTTCAGATGCGGGTGAGTTTCTGTGTAAAACCTCACTCAATCAAGGCAAAAAAAAAACTTGTTTGGCTACAGGACAGACCAGGGGTCCAACAGAGATTCTTGTTTGTGTCCCTCTCTGCGCCTTTAAGACGGAGTCTGCTAAAATTAATGGAAATCCTTGTGAATTCGTCCTGGCAGCGCACAGGTGAATATTTCCTCCAGCTGGTGCTCTGGATGTAATGAAGTGCTGCTGCGCTCCCTCTACTCCAACAACTAGTTCCTCAGAGTCTGAGCGCGCGGCTGTCCGACTGTGTGACTGACTGGGTGATGTCATCAGGCTGAGAGGCGTCACAGCCCGCGTCCCAAAAACCAATTAGGACCTGAGATGGCGAGGGGGGTACTCTGGGAGCAACTTGTTGCAATTGCCAAAAACAGTTATCCTTGTAAAACAAAGCATGCACCTAGATGGCCTCTAAAGTGCGCAGCAGGTTTGTACGCTGATTCCTGAAAATACAAATGATCCCAAACATGAGGAATATAGCTAGCCTATAGCCTATTTTACAAGCTCCAACAGATGAGAAGTATCAGTTCCGTTCATCCACACCCAATATATTGTAAGTAAGTAATAAGTAATCTTGCTCGCTCTAAATGCATACAATTAAATTACCAGCAAGTTGTGTACATATTATCTACAGAAAAGCTGCATTCAACCTAAAAAACACAACATAAAGTTACAACACACTGTATCCAAGTCAGACAGTTTTGATATAGTGGTGAGGTACGTAGAAGCAGATGATTCTTCCGCCCTCTGCTGTTCGTTTCTGCACACAGAAGTGAGATTAGCTCATATAAACTCCAGCACAGCAGATGCCAAAATCAATAAACATTCATTAATGAACGGCAAAAAAATAAAAAACAAATCCAGTGGCAGTCAGCAAAATCAAATCAAGAGGAAACAGCTTCTCATGTATCTATTTGCAGACTCCAGCAGACTCTGTTGATGAGAAATTTGTTTTCTTCCACAGAATGACTTCCAATTCATTTTGCCCTATTTTCCTCTGGAGCAGGGTGCATACTAGCATAGCGAAGGCATTATCTGGTTTAGGTCTAATCCCTATACCCAAGTGTTTTACAGCCAATGTAATTACATCTTCATGAGTCCCACAAACCGTGCTGCTCGGTTCCTTCTGTTCCATTTCCAAATTCCCCTCCAGTGTCACCCTCTTATTTTCAGACTGTATCTCTGAGGTGCAAATTCTAATAACGATCAGAGGTCAAACGGTGTTCTGCACACCAGAAAAACAAATTAACAGTTGAAATATGGTCTTCTTTTGGAGATTTATGTCTTCAAAGAGACAGGAGGGTTTCTTTTTCTTTCTACTCTTTGCCCACTGTAAAGTCCACAGACTGCTGTGAGAGCATCTGCCATGCAAACAGAAAAGCAGCTGTGGGTTTTAAATGCTGATGGTACTTTGCATTGCCGTATTTTAATTTAAGCTGTCTTTTGGTCCTGTATAGCTGAATGTTTGAGCACCAACACAGTCAGAGTAAGTGTGCAGGGACCACCCATACGGCCGCTGCTGCCACTTAATCATATGCATTCATGGTAGAATAAGGAGCTTTAAAGAAAGTGGCCATCAAATGGAGGATTTCCTTCTTTTTCCTTCCCATACTCATCCATTTTTCATACCCCTACTAATTCGACCTTCACACCTTCCACTTTCCAGCTACCACCCACTTTACTTACACAGTACCTCACCTCTTTTTTTGCCATTTCACACCCCTTACACCCTCACTTTCCTCTCTTTCCTCCTCATCCCTCCCCCCTTCTCTTTCTCTCCCTCTTTCCGTGTGATTCGATTTCCTTTGTCCACTCGTCCTTCACTCCTTGCTGCTATTCATCCCGTCCTCCATCCTCGTGCTCTCCGGGGGTCTGTGGCAGTGATAATGAAGCGCATAGTTAACAGATATTAGCTCATTGGCAGTGGATTCATTAGACAGAGCCAAGGCTTATGGTGATTATTTACCCATAGAGGAGGGGCCACAGGATCAGCACCATGCTCTGTGTCAGCAGCCACAGGCTTCTTTGAAGTCACACTGTCTCTGTTGCAACACTCTCACACTTCTCCTCTCCCAGGGTTTTCTCATTCTGTCTGAGCACCTCTCCCTCCACATTTCTCCCTCTTGCTGCTCTCCTTTTTTTTTCTCTTTCCCTGTCATTAGACACCCACAATACATATCTGCTTTCTCTCCCTCTCCCTCTCTTTCTCTGTCTCTCTTCACCGCCCCCATTCACCCAATGGTAATTATGGAAAAATCTGTAATAGTGCTCAGAGGAGCTGATAATACCTTTAGCTTAATTAAAGACATTTATGGGATGTAAAGACATGTAGCCTAGGGGTTGCTGTGCACCCACACTAACCCAAACTCTTTATTTCTCTCTTTTTCATCTGCCTCAATCCCTCGCTTTCTGCTATTCTTATCATTTTCTCTGTTTCACACACACATTGTGATACACACGAGTACACGCTCAGTCTTTTTGTCAAACTGAATGTTAGGGCCAGAAGTTCTGTATCTAATTGCTCAGAAGTTCAGCTCCAAAGTGTTGTAAAACATTGTATGCCTACATTATGGTATAAGGTTTGTGTGAGTGTAGTTTATCTGCCTCAAACACACTCATATAATGGCAATAATGACAGTCTTTTCCTGTTGATTATCCCAGTGTTGGTCATGCCACATCCTGTTGGGCTGAAAGATGCACAGCAAACTTGTTAACATGTCAGTCAGGGACACCAGTAATATTGCAGGAAAAGTGAACAATACTTGGTGTTCTGGAGCGTACTTAGAAAGGTCACAGTGTTGGAGAGACAGCTGGTGCAGTGACAGAGTGTTTTTTTCTTTTCTTTCAATGTGTGATGGAGTCTGGTTTTCTCACCTTTCTTCTTGTTTCTTCCTTTGTGGCGTCTTCCTCTCAGTTTGGCATCACAGGTATGAAATACTTTCTCTGATTTTTAGAAATATATTTTTACTTTGATTGAAACTGATCTTGCTGGGACGGGAGTCTACATTTCTGTTGCTTTTAGAGTGCAAACATGGATGAACTTGTTTGAAGGTAAATGATGAACCATGCATACATACATACATACAACAGAGTTCCTCCATATCCCAGGTGGTCAGTTTGAGAAGTTCAACTATGTTACATCAAGTTAAGGATAAGTCAAGGGCAGCTTGTGATTTCTTGTGATTTTTGTTTTTCTCTTGTCATGTGATACAATTTATTGGCTTTAATCTGACCTAAAGCAACACTCACATGCCCTTACTGTATAGAATGGAAGAGTTATTGGCCGTTGTAATTGTTCCTCCTGTCCATACTGGCTGCAAAGTATTAAAAATTATTTCAATGTAAGACAAAATCCACAGTATTTTTTTGTGTAAAAAATGCATTTGAAGCTGATATGATGTTTTAGTAGTCTGTGTTAGATACATCAAGTGGTTATCTTTAGTCTTTTTAGTAGTTACTAGCCATCTGCCGCAGCTCAGCAAAGAAACACTATCCAGGAAAACAGAAAGAGGGAATTTGGCACTATAAGACTGTAACTCAGGAAGATACCCATTAGATTTGACTGACTCTGACTGCTGAAGCAAAAATCCTAGAAGTCATTTTTCACACAGAAATAGAAATTTTGTCCCCCATCACTTACATTGAAATTGCTTTAAGAAGGGATCTCTGTGTGGCCAGTATGGACAGAGGAACAATTACAGGGACCAATATCTTTTTCAATGAACATGTGGGTATGTGAGTATTGTTTTAAGACAGACTTGAAAACCTGAACCTATTAGAACAGGATAAAAACAGACATCAGCACTGCAGTAAAATTGCATAATGTCAAGGCATTCTTAAAGACTCGCCTGAATAATTCACCTGTTATAATGCTTAACTTTTTGTCCTCTCTCCCTTAGACTGGGACGATGTTGTGGTGGCTAGAGAGGGCATGCCTACCACCTTGTTCTGTACTCATACAGCAGGGAGGGGTGCCATGTCCATTAACTGGATGGTGAAGTCACTTGGTGCGGATGAATGGAAACTGGCTCTTTCAGCCAGTGAAAGGAAAGTGTTCTCTGGTGGTGCCTGGAAGGCATCTATGCGATTGGCTGACCCTAACTTTCAAGACACCGGGGTTTTCTCTCTGTTCCTTCTTCCCAAAATGGAGGACAGTGGTCTCTACTCATGCTTGATAAAACAACAAGAGAGGAAACTGAAGGAGAGGATTATCCTCTTAGCTATCCTTACAGGTAGAAAAATCAACAGGTTATACATGAGATTCATACACCACCTGTATCCCATAGGAATATCTCAACTGCATATATCACAGATCTACACACATTAGTTATTTGTTTTTGATTTTAGTGATATGTATGTACTTTGCATCTTTGATATTTTTTCTTTTTCATTTGTTTAAGCCTCTTGATATACGCTTTTATGAAATGTTACATAACTAATAACTAATTATGTGCTTGATTGCTAAATTGATCCTACAAGAAATTACTGTTGCCACACCCACACTTCATTTATATTTCTTGCAGTGGTGAAAAGTAACTAAATACATTTACTCAAGTCAAGCACTTAAGTACAGTTTTGAGATACTTGTACTTTACTTGTATTTCTATTTCGTGCTACTTTATACTTCAACTCCACTACATTTCAGAGGGAAACAGTGTACTTTTTACAACACTACACTACTATGTAGATTCATATTTTACATCCAAATCATATAACCAGCTTATAACAGATGCTGCATTTTTATATATTAAAGATTTATCAATTAATTAATCACTTGATCAACATAAAGCTGTTACATGTTATTTCATCATTGATAACATTCCAATAATTAACATTTTAATATAACACTCTTAAAGGGGCTATTGTGCATAGTGGGTACTTTTACTTTTGATACTATAAGTATATTTTGCTGGTGATACGTCTCAGCTTTTACATAAGTAAGATTTGAAATGCCAGACTTTTACTTGTAATGGAATATATTTACATTGTGGTATTTACTTAAGTAAAACATTAAAATACCTCTTCCACCCCTGATTTCCTGTGTCCTCCCTCATCTCCAGTCACTGTTATGCCAGCTGCACCCATTCCTCAGTACAGCACCCTGCGGCTGATTGCCAGTGTTAATCCTGACTTTGCCATCACCAAGATCACCTGGGCCGCACCTGGCGGCGTTTCCATGAAGAGTGAGAAAAAGCCAAACACAGGCACAGTGGCCAAACTGCCACAGGTCCAGACCAGTGACAATGGGGCCTATGTCTGTATGGTACACCCGTGGGGTAACAGCAGCAGGACTTTTTTCCCCTTCAATGTGGACGTGACTGTTGATGGTGAGACTGATTTGAAAGAGAGAAAAGCAAAAGCATTGAGAGTATGAGTGGGCATCAGTGCCAGAAACTCCAGCAGCAGCATTATTTATTTAAGCATCCTGTAGCTACAGTTCTTCAAAGTATTTACTTTTATAGAGCAGTTTCAAGATTCAAAAGCCTACTGTTGATCTGCACTAAAATTCAGTCAGTCATCCTGTGAATATTGCTACATTTATGTATTATTCATTATTTGCTTTTTGTTTTTTCCCCCCGTCTTGCTTCCCTTCTCTCCACAGCTGACAAAGTGGCCTCATTCACCAATGTAACACATGGTGAGTGACTTTGTAACGCAAGCAGTCTGAAAGTCCTGTGTCAGCAGCTTGCTAATCAGGCAGAGCAGAATGCAAGACCAACTGAAGAAGTAACTCTCAGCATATAAGAACGTAATCCCTATTGTTGTAGGAATTTTCCCCCTATCTCCATTTCCCAACTCTCTTACTATTCTGTTTACTCTCTCTGTCTTCATCTCACTCTTCATTCACCCTCTTCTTTCTGAATTCTGAATTCCCTGTCAATGTGTCTGCTTGCACTGTTATGTCTCCATATCTGTCTCTACTCCGTCTTCCTCACTTGTACTATCTATCTCATCTATTTTATTATTCTAGTTTCTCTTGTCTGAGTTCTTCCTTCCTTGCCTGCAGGCCCTATGATCTCCACCGCCACTCAAGATCAGGCATTCTTCATCCTGACTTGTCCTATTGTCCAGGGGGACTATGTCCTGCTGCACTGGCAACCTCCAGACACCAGGAGGCAAGATGATATGAAGCTAGTGTACCAGTACAACCGCTGGAGGGGTTTCACCTTGTTGACCAAGCAAAGCAAGATACTCCAGCTCGCCGGCCCACCGTACAACGCAGAGGCCGGAAGCTTCTCCTTTCTACTCACCCCTGGGTTAAAAGATGGCGGCCTCTACATCTGTGATGTGTTCCTCAATGACAATGCCTTCAGCCTGCGGACCATGCTCACCGTGCTGAAAGGTACAGATCAGGGTCAGGAGGAGGAGAAAGACAAGGAGGTGTTGGATTAGGAGGAATAAAACAAGGGGCAGGGATGGATTTATGAGACAAGTGGTGTCACTTTTATAATAACCTTGTGTATTTGTGTGATATAACATGACATTTTGTGGATGCTGTTATGCAAAGCACCTGTGATGAAGGGTCAATAAAAAGATGAATGACAAATTAAAGGAAAAATCAACCTAACTCCGCTGGAGGGACAGTGGCAAAATAAATGGCAGAAGGTGACACAGTCAATATAGACACTTCCCTGTAGCTAAAGGACCCATGTTTCTAGAAGCATTTTACCCTGCTGATGTGTCCTTAAGCAAGACACTGAATTCTTACCAGCTCCCAGTGCATTTGTTCTCACAGATCATACACTGAGGAATAAGTGCGGAGAGAATTTCCTACAGCCATTGGTAAAATGTCACATTATTAAATGAATACATTTACAATATTGCTCATGAAAAGGAACATTTACTTCATGAATTTAAAGAGAAAATATTGAGCAGAACACCTGTTGATTTTTACTGGTGAGTCTTGGGGAGGTTTCACTCTTTGCGGAAACAGGGAGAATACATTTGCAACCACACACACAAAACTCAACACACACACACACACACACACACACACAATGCCCTGTCATGGCGGCCTTGGAAGGCTTTACTAATCACAGTCCCACTGGCATCCATCAAAGCTGCCCAGACATGACCAGCCGATCCGTCACTGTCACTGTCACTGTGCTTCACATATCTGCATCCCTCATTCACACACACACATACACATCCACCCACACACCAATCATGTGACGCTTATATTTTTACCCCACCTCATTATAAGTATCATTATGTGTGATTATACCTGCTGCCCTCCCACCAAGGCTGTAGGTGGCCCACACTGATCACACTAATCAAGGCTGAAATGTGTGTGTTTTTATGCGCGTGTGTGGGGGGGTCTGCGGAGCTTGATTACACCCAGATGGATTCTTATTTCAGTTTGATGAGACACTAAGCATCAGTCACAGTCAACCAATGCATTAGCAGCAAATCACTTTAATGAATATATATTATTTTGACCCCTCTCTGAATTGTTCTTTGTTTTTCATATCACTTTCCCTTTACCCCATTACTCTCTGTCCTTGGCCTTTTCTATATTCACACACTACCCTTTAACTCACTTTCTCATCCCGTCTCTCTCCTTTCTCTTCCCTCCTGTCTGTCTTTTTCACTTACTCATCCTTCCTTTGGTTTCTTTTCATTTGTTTCATCCCTCTTTAACATTTTCCCTCCCTTATCCTCCCACGCTTCTCTCCCCTCCCCCTCACTGCTATGCATCACATCTGCAGTTAAAACCAGACGTTCATCCTCAAAGCTGGAGTTGGGGTGCTTGTACTCAGAGCGGTCCCAGGTCCAAAGTGCCAATTGGAAATACCAGAATAAGAGTCGCCGGCTGAACTTGTTAAGCAACAGCCCTGGCAGCATCACCACCATTCTGCCCTTACCTATCACCCCTGACACAGCCGGGAACTACACCTGCACCCTACAGCTGAAAAATGGGCAGACCGTCTGGGCAACCCAAGCTGTCACACTGCCCTATGAAGGTGGGAGGGACTAAGATTTTCTTTATCAAGAGTATATTGTATTACTAGCACAGGAGTCCTGGCAGACTTCTTGTCAACTCAGTGGAGATAATGAACCATGAATGTGGATGATTCTCAGATATGTGCTCTGTGAAGCGTTCTATGGTGCATTCAAGCCAACATCAGGTCAATTCATCTGCCAAAAAGCCCATGGTTTACAGAGGAAAAAGTTCCTGACAGATACCATATGTTATGCTTTCTTAATGTAGTTGAAGAGGTCACAGGTCAAGACTTCTGTGTAACAAGAAGTTGAGATTTGCAGATAATATCCAGCGGAATAACTCAGTTCATTTTTCATAAAAATGTTCTAATACTCCGCTGAGCTTCTTCTCCTATAAAATATAAAACATAAAGGCTATCGTTTTTCTCATCACACTCACCCCAGCTGATATGTGAATATAAGAAGACAGGACCTTAGGACATCTCTCCCCACAAAAACTAAATTATTCATGCTTATTGTATTGGTGGCTGTGGGGGAGCACAGGGGGATGTGACAGTTGAATGGATCCCTTAACAGAGATGAGTTCACTCCCCGTACCCAGATACATCACTTGGGCTGAGGGGCCCAGAGCTCATCATGATGCACACTGATGGTACAGCTATAAGAGTAATGGACATGTAGGAAAGTCAAAGAGGGTGATCAAGACAGGGAGAGGAAAAGAGGAAGCAAGATTTTGCCTGATTGGAGAGGTTGGATTAGGAAAAAATATATACATAGTAGGTAACAAATGTTGCATTTGTCCAATGTGTCATGAGGAATTTAGACTGAGCAGAGTGAGAGTGTAGGATGACCTACATTTGCACTGCTGAAAAGTGACAGGTTGCACAAACACTGCAATAGTGCAAGATAGCTCAAAAGTCCTTGGTTAATAATGAATAGTATGACAATAAGCAGTGACAGTTAAAGATTTATAAATAGTTGTTCTGGGTGGCAAGGAGGTATCCAGAGACGGTAGGATTTTGCACAGGGTTACCTCCAAGAAAGAACTGAAACAACTTTTTGGTTCACTGGAAATAACCAAATAACCAATACAACAAATTGTATACTATATAATTTTGGGATATCTAATGTGCTGTAAGCCAAATCTAAAAGTATAGTGCCCGTAGAAGTAAAAAAAAAAAAAGCACCACATAATAGAATTCCTTTCACCGGTGGCACAGTTCAGAGAATGCAAAATTGAAGCAATCATTGTGTTCTGCAGCACATAAAATACTTCAAATGTCAGGGATGTTCTACAATCATTTACTAACCTGAGTTGGCCCATCATTTGCAAAGCATTTGAGCAATTCTTCAGTCTGCCTCCTATCAGCTACCCTCCTCTACAATCGCACCAATATAATTCACCTCCTACCTCATTTGAGATGAAATAGACGAGGTAGGGAGGAAGTGCCAATAGAGGAAAGGAAAAGGTGAGATAGAGGAAGATGAGAGACAGGTGGAGAGAGGGACAGAAATAGAGAGATGTGGTAGTGCGAAACTGGGAACATTTAAGCCTCACTTCACCGCACTCAATTACCATAAATCATGCGTTAAAGCTGGCATGGAGAACAGTGCAGGTCAGTCTTGGGGTCAGCACTCACCACAATATTACATTAGCAACCTCTACACATATTCACCAATCAATTACACCTCACACTGCACATAATGATTGATTATTTTAAAGCCAACTAAAAGCTGTGACACCAGGGTTAAGGTGAAGCCTTCGGGCCAATCCTTTTACAAACAAAATGTGTTGAAAGTTGATGAGAGTTTACTTTTGCCAGGTTTCTGTCCATCAGATTGCCTCCAATGCCACAGAAAGACACTGCATTAATTGTTTAGAAATGATGATGACTCCATAAAAAGTCTGTTGTGGTAGGTCTGTAATATGTTTTTTGTTTATTAGGCTTCTCTTGTTATTTAAAAGCTGTCTGACAGATCTGATTGCTTTGTGCTCCACTAACAGTGAACAGGCAGCCACAGAACACTTCAGGTACACCAAATTACAGCAGTCTCTGTGGAAACAAGTACCTCCCTCCTGCTTCTCATGTCGCCCCGTGGCTTTGTTTTGCAAGACTGATGTCATCCTCATTATGCAAACAAACCTGACAAGTTTGATCACACATGTGAGCTCTTCCCACAAAAATCTGACTGGCGCTACAGTGAGCAAATGGTTTGCTTATGTAATGTTTGTAATAATCATGCCTACGCTTTCTATCCACCTGTTTTCCGATGCTGCATTTACAGGGTTTGGCTGAAAGACTGCTATTTACATTGTTTGTCAGTTTATCTAGAGGCAGTTTGTTGCTAGGATCAGATGTCAAGGGTGGTGTGGGAGGGTGCACGAAACAGCCTCTCCTGACTTTACTTATGCTACATACATATTTAGATAATGAGATAGGGAATAGATAGGATTTGCAAAAAGTTAGATCAAACTACTCTGTATGGAAGTGGCATTTGCTGATGTTTTGTGTAATGATCTGACAGCATCTGGTCTCTTTGATACCGGTGCTTTTCTTCTTCTTGTCCACGTTTCAAATTGACAGCATTTGCTGTCCAGACTGAGGGTCTGTCAGATCGATGTCTACTGAGCTGTCGTACAGACTATTCACTCTGTCTGACAGAGCCTGGATTTTCTCGCCTTCTTCCACTGCACCCATTGTCTGTGACTGACAGCAGCATGATGCAAATGCATGTAACGTTTTGAGGAAATCTTAACTGCAACATGTCTTTAAATCCATAGCTTGAAGTGTTCTTGTAAAGGTTGCCCCCTCTTAACTTCAACAAAAGACCAAACTGGAGAACAAACAGGAATAACTTCTTCATGTCATTCAACCACACACACTCAGAGCTCTACAAGTTTTATATTAGCACTGCTCATGCTTTTTTCCCTCTCACTTTTTTCCTTTAGTAGAGAGTGTCAATGTGACCACCCCCTCCCTGCTCCCTTCTCTCTCTGCTTTATTACTCCTGGTGCCCCTGGTTGCTGCGGCTGCCGGTGTGTTGCTATGGAGACAGAAACACATTTCTGATCGCGGTGAGTCTTCCAGCGTTTTCGTTTTTTGACAGCTTTCCGTGTTCCGTCCATCTTCGGCCCCTGTGGGCTGCCACTGAGTGATGTGGGCTGTGACATCCTCTGGGGTTGTTGTAATGAATCTGCCCCCACCCCCTCCCTCCCTGTGCATTTGAGTGTGTATGTGTATGTGTGTGTGTGTGAGACTGTATTGGTAACTCTCTCTCTCTGTACTCAGGTATTGAGCAGTCTCTGTCTGTCCAATCGGGTGAAGCAGAGAACATCTATGAGGATCCTGAGGATATCAGACAGGTGATGATTTCAGACATTTTAAATACCTAAATATCCTCTGATGAATTTCCCTCCTCATTTTGCCCTCATCTTCCCCTCTCCCACTTCTCCCCTCTTGTATTTAGCACTATTTCTTTTTTGTTTCTCTAACCCTCCCCTCCCTTATGCTTTCCTCCTCTGTTTCTGTTTTTCCTCTGATTTCCACTATCCCTCCCTCTCTGTCACTTGTTCATTAAACCTGTTTTCTCCGATCTCTCCTCCCTTCCCAACAGGCTCCTCCCCAGGGCTCAGTCTACATGGTGAGTTATTGTGTCGTCCCCTGCGCGCACACAAGCGTGGTGCATTTGTGTGTGTGAGGATTTGTGATACACACATCACCAATGCATACAGACTCTCTCTCCCTCTATTGCTCCCTCCCTAAGCTGTCAGCAGATATGTCTTTCCTCACACTCGCAGTCCTCTCCTCCAATCTGTCAGCCCTCTCTCTCAGATAAACCCTTTGCCTATCAACTGTCACCCTTACATTAGTGGTATTAACATATCAATCTCATTACACAGGGTGCAGAGGGACATAAATCTGGCCTCAGTAGCATGGATCTAGCTCTTTATCATCCTCTTCACTGTCCCACCCTTTCTCTGCCTCCCTTCCCCCTTTTCTTTATGCCAGGATTTGAAGCCAAGAGGAGAGGATGATGTCTATAAGGAACTGGAGCGGTAAGCAAAAAGCCTTGCATCACCTGTTTGAGCTTTTGTATGTTGATCTGTATGTGTGTGTGTGTGTGTGTGTGTGTGTGTGTGTGTTTTTGCACTGTCACTCATCTGCCCCTCACATTCTTCTCACACTCACCAATCACGCTGGCCTGAACATCACTCTGACACAGTGGCATAATATCACGCCATGCGCTGACAGGCAGCGCTCCTTCACTCGTGTGTTGTTGTTGTTGCGTGGGCTGTCTATGTTTGTGTTTAAGGAAGAATAAAAGAGACTGGGGACGGGAGATTTTTGTGCAAGTTTGTCTTTGTGCTCTGTTTTCAGATATGAACAGTGTCAGAGCTGATCACCTACCCACATCTCATCCTCATCCAGCTGTCATATCCGCTCAGTTCCCAGCTGGAGCAGAAGGCCTTTATAAACAAAAGTAACAACTGAATGTCAGAGTTCAGATGTGAAGAAAAACTTCAGTGCTTCAGGGAAATGCAACTCAATTGTTTGAAAGGTTTTTGCATTCTAAGCTATTGCTCTTTATGAGTACTTTATTACTGATTTGCTTTAATGTCATGTTTTGGGGCTGCGCATAGAGGAGAAGGGTAAAGATTTACCCATAAGGCTCTAAACCTTGTCCCAAATGTGTGGAAGTTAATGTTATATTGTCTCTTTCATTGGTTTCCTTGACACTTTGTTTTATTTTCTCAAGCATTTGGTATTGTACCAGTTGTCTTGTACTTCTATGGTTATCTGTATTTAAGTATAGACATTTCTAAATAAACTTTGTTGTCTGTAATGTTTCTTGGCTCCAACATCTCCAATCTAGCTACTTTCAAAGCGCTTTCGCCTTTGAGATTTATGATCAGTGCTGGCTTCCGTAGTCCCAGTAGTGGAAGAATGGCCGGCTGGATGTTGCTCCGCTGTATTTTAGGGCCTCATTTGCAACGAATTCACCGGTCACCGGACCCGTCTGGACCTGAAAGTAGAGCGGGGAGGAGGGTAGGGATATATATAATGTTTTACATATGTTTGAGTACAGCCGACTGTGAAAGCTGAACAGTATTGCATCTCTTAGCATTGATGTAGCTAGGGCTGCGTCCCGGAAGTGTCAGGTGTTTGTTATTGAAACCCTGCTGTCACTGCACTGTACAGCCGGGGTGGCAGTTTGAAAATGAATGAAATGACAGGCGCACATTAAAACGATTTGTCTTTTCATGTTCAATTCCTTTCTGTTTCACCGTCACAGTAACAGCCAGTCTAACTGTAGCTTCTTAAACTGTTTTCCTCAATGACATTAACCTGGTTATGCTAACGCTAAGTGGGGAAGCAGGTGAGAGGAAACTTTGCCAAAAACGGGATGAGAAAAAAACAGAAAACGAAGAATAAGAATAAGCATGTATGTTAACTTTACCAAAGCCACTGTGAAGACGGTGTGTAGTTGGAATATATAACACTCTGTTTCTTTAAATAGCTACAGTCAGTGCTACTAGCTAGCTAACGTTAGCTATCTGAAAGGCAGACGTTAGCAACGGTGCTGATGATATGAACAATAATTTCTCACTCTTAGCAGGGATGGAACTACCAACCCAGGAGTGTGGAGAAACACACTGACAGCATCCTCGGTTGGGTCAGTATGGTTGCATGATTGATGAACCTGTATGGGAAGAATTGATAAGTTCTGTCAAGTAAACTTTGTGTTTTCTCCCTCCAGGCTTCAGCACTGTGGTCTCTGTCCTACTACAGCTCTCCTCTTCTCCTCTGCTACCTGTACAGGAAAGGTAGGTTGTATGAATTATGTTTGGTGGGAAACATAGGGAGACTCTCTCTGCTATATCTCTTCTCCACTGTTTACTGCAGTTATGACTGAGAGCTGAAGTTATTTGAATAATATAATTAAATATAAGTCTCTTATCAAGGAATAATAGCAAACATTGTCTGGTTCCAGATTTTCCAATGTGAGGATTTCTTGCTTTACTCTATTTTATATTAAATTTATAAATTGAATATGTTTGGGTTTTGGACTGTTGGTTGGGCAAAACAAGACATTTGAAGATGGCCCATGGGACACTGTGATAGACATTTTCCACTATTTTCTGATGTTTAATAGACCGAAGGGTTAATCAGTTAATTAAGAAAATAGTCGTCAGATTAATTGAAAGTGAAAATAATCGTTAATTGTAGCTTTAGTTGTGACTAATCATATGAGTTGATGTTCCAAAGAGGGACAGACTTGGTTGTACAAAAGGAGACAATATTGACAAGGGCTGGGTGATAATTCATTATTATTATTAATTATTGAATTTCAGCTAAATAAAATTGTGATGTTATGTTATCTCTCTACAAAATTCTATATTATAGAGATTAGATAGAGTCAACCTCATCGCCCAGTCCTACTTCCATGTAAACAATCCAAGCTTTGGGCAACACTTTGAAGCCATTTTTTTCTCATGGTGTATAGTGCCTTTATACTCTTTAAATGTGAGCTTGACATGTTTCAGTAGAAGTCTTTCCCAGAGGGTTTGGCAGTGTCATATGTCAAAGTATGTATTTCTTTCTGGATGACATTTCTCCTTCCATTAAGGAAGAAAAATTGCCACTGGAGGGGTGTTCTCTGGAATTTGTATTCTCCTACAAGTAGGATTAATATAAAGTTAATCAGCTGAATCATCCAGCAAGACTATGCATCAATAGAAATTAATTGCTTGAGGTTGTATGCTACTTCTTAGTGTATAATTGAGCTTCTGATATTGATTTATGCATGTGGTTGCAGGGTAGTTGTCAGACTGTGAATCTTTTTTATATTGGTACCCGTTAATGAGGTTCAAGTCTGGCAAAGAAAGAGAGGGGGCTATGTGGATGTCTGTGTCACTGTTGCTTTGTGTATTTTTAGGTTACATCTGCAGCAGTAAGCTGGTTCCAGTGAGTCAGTATGTGGGTACAGTGCTCGTGTGTCTTCTAGGAGTGGCCTGTCTTAGAGGTGAGGCTACAGATTTGAACTGACTAGCAGGCTATGACTAATTCAATTCATTCATCTTTAGATATCACAACATATGCTCTATATGCCGCATGCCAATAAGATTTAATTAACATTGAGACAGTTGCACAAGGTCTACACCCACAAAGCATACTAAACGCACCCTTGAGGCTTTGCAGCAAAATGTTTTTTGTGTCTCATGTACACTCCACTTATATCTCTCTGTTTCTGCATTCTTCCTGCCTCCCTTCTCTCTTTCTTTCCTTTTCTGGAAAGGATGGGGGAGATGGAAAAACTCAGAGTACCTTCAGTTTATCACCATTCTTGAAGAAACCAAGAAGAATCACACACCAGCAAACAAGGTGAGGTCATGGCAACTCGTAGAAGTACTGAACATCTGCATTTGCTATTGATATTAATACTCCTATGTTCTGGGGAACAAGGAGACAAGAGAATAATTACAAATGTGTATCCATATTAATACAGCAGAACTTAACTCAAGGGACAACTTTTTTTTCTTTCCATCTAGAAAAAAGTGAGGTGCTATGACTTTGACTTCTCGTTTTGGCCTTCGGATTTTAGCTGGACAGAAGTCAGCAATCCGTAAGTTCTTGCTCTTATATTTTATTGCCATTTTAAAGGGCTGTGTGTTCACTGCAATTCTATTCTCTTCAGAGTCAGTTCATTATAAATACATGTATTCAAAGCACTGTAAAGGAAATTTGATAAATGAATCCATTCAATGTCAAAATGTTTTGTGGCTTTTCTGTTTCATTGTAAGTCTTTGACTCTGTGTGTGTGAGACAGGAAACTATCCAAGGCTGGTGTTTCTCTGCTAAAGCCAGAGCCCAGGTTAAGAGGAGCAGCAGACAGTGTCCTCAACTCTGTGCGCACTCTACCATGCCACATCATCAGGTAAATGCGGTTTATGCTGCGCAATCCAAAAATGAAGGCTCTGCAGGAAAAAACTGCAGATTTATAACTATTATAACAGTAAGGGGATAGATACAGTCTGCTTTGTAGTAGGTTTGCATTTTATTTCACTTCTATTAAGTCTATTTTTTCCAAAATAATAATAATAATAAAGTATTAGTCCAAAGTTGCTACAGTGTCATTTTGTCTGTTTTCTTCCTCTCCAGTTTTCTTATTGCCCACTCATTTGGGAGGAGGATGCTGTACCCCGGCTCTGTAGGTTTACTGCAGAAAGCCATGAGGCCCATGCTCCAGCAAGGCCAGGCTAGGTTAATAGAAGAGGTAAAAAATAAAAACACACACTCACTCTTTTTAACTGTCACTTAAACTCACTTTGTAAATAAAAACCAATCATCATTCTCTGTCAATTTCCCTCCATTTTGTCACAGTTTGACGGCCAAAGGAACAAGCTTGTGGCATGCGATGGTAATGAGATTGATACAATGTTTGTGGATCGAAGGAGAGACAGGGGACAGAATGGCCAGACTCTGGTAAATGTCTGCTATGCTTTGTTGTTTTTGTGCCTCGGGCTTGTTCCAGGCTCCAACAAAAACTTGTGTCACATCACTCATTTTTCAGTTGGTTCTTGAAATGTATGAATTCTGCCACAGGTCATCTGCTGTGAGGGGAACGCAGGCTTCTATGAGGTGGGCTGCATGAACACTCCACTGGAGGGTGAGGAATCCTCTGCTTCACAAGAATCAAGATATTTTATAATGCTATTAACATTTTTTTGTGGATAGACATAGTCTGAAATGGTTGTATTTTAATTATAGTTCAATCTTGTCTTGATGGTGATCAATGTAGGTGGCTACTCTGTACTGGGCTGGAACCACCCTGGCTTTGGAGGCAGTACGGTAAGCAGTGCTGTCAGATTTGGTACTCTATTTAGTCCTTAAACCAGTACATGCCTGTGCTTCACATAGTCCTAACATACAGCACAGTGGCAAACAACGGCATGTTGAAATTCTGGTTTCAGTTGGGCAGTATTTGCACAAGTGCATGGTTTTATAGGTGAGTTGAGTGTTTCTGTTATGTTTAATAATGCATGGATATTGCTTTTTTACTTGTATCTTTCTACCAGGGAGTGCCATTCCCCCAGAATGAGGCCAATGCCATGGATGTAGTGATCCAGTTTGCAATACACAAGCTGGGCTTCCAGCTCAGCGACATTGTCGTATATGCCTGGTCCATAGGAGGATTCACAGGTACACAAAGACAAGAACAATACATGATGGGCACTTTATGCTATAAATGTGTGTCAGGTTATTTAGTCCTTCCTTTCTGGTTCATTTTCTGTCCCTCTATCTTTCCATTTCCTTTCTTAGCAAGTTGGGCAGTGATGTCATACCCAGAGATCCAATCATTAGTGTTGGACGCCTCTTTCGATGACCTTCTACCTCTAGCCCTCAAAGTCATGCCTGACAGCTGGAGTGAGTCCTAGTGGTTAAAGGTCATAAACTCCATTAATTGTTAGCAGCAGGTAGCTTTGTTTTAGCAACTGAAATATCTTTGTTCTCTCTTAGGGCCATTGGTACAACACACAGTTAGGCAGTACATGAACCTCAACAATGCTGAGCAGCTTCTCAAGTGAGTGGGACGGGCTATTTATAGTGACACTAATCATAAAAGTCAAAATCTGCATCATTGAACATTACGCAACATATTGGAGTGTAATTGTGAAACTAACTTCTTTTTTTTTTTTTTTTTTAGACCTAGATCACACTGAGTGGCAGATGATTAACACAACTCCTTCTCTTCCTCCAGATATCAGGGACCAGTCCTGCTGATCAGGAGAACCAGAGATGAGATCATCACCACAACGTAAGTCCCCACAGTACATCTTAAAATGTCTCATATATAGTATAGCAGGTTTGCTTTCCATTGGGTTTACACATGCATAATGTTAGCAGGAAATATTTTGGTTGAAACAGGATGTTGAATGGGGTCATAACAGTTCAGTTAAGATCTAATCAAAAGTTGTTTTTGCACCTGATATCTGACAGACATAAATAAGTAATATAATTCTCTAAAATGAAAAAACCCCAAAAAGAGACACAACTGCTGGTTCACAGATTGTTCAAAAATCAGTAACTGTATTATTGGTTTGGAATGTTTAGGTACACCCAGTGACATTTTGCCAAGTAGTTAAAGTAGTAGTATTTTGAAATGAAATAAAATCTATATTTTTATTGTTGTTAAATGAGAGTATATTATATTATTAGTAAGCAATATATTGTTACAGTTAGCAAGTTATGTGTGACATAATTGTGTACATAATTGTTCTATATATGCAGTAGATGCATGTGAAATGGTATGCCATTTTCTGTATTTAAGGACACTAACATTATAGCAGTATAACATACTCCAGAATTATATAGTCCTCTAACATCATTAACACACATTCACACAAGAAAGCTACCCAGCACTTGAATCATCTATTAGTTACAACACAGTAATTGTCAATGTGGTGAGGGTTAAGTGCCTTGCTAGTTGATGCAGCGGTAGGTGGAAGCATCCACTTGCCCAGTCAAGACTACTGACACTATGTGATATTAAGTTGTACATTGTATTACAGGGGTCCAGAGGATGTCATGTCTAACAGAGGCAACGACCTCTTGCTCAGACTGCTACAATTCAGGTCAGTCTCCTGATTCTCAAACATCTAATCTCAGTATTCTCATTGCTGGATACGCTCAATGTATTTGGACTTGTTGAGTGACACATATATAAGTAGTGATGTCATTCTCCTGCCCAGGTACCCGAAAATAATGACAGATGAAGGGGTTAGAGTTGTCAGACAATGGCTGGGATCCTCCAATCACTTAGAAGAAGGTAAGTCACCATTTGACTGTGTTAAATTGCCTTTAAACTCTTGAACCCTTTTTTGTAAATTAGAATTAAACTTATTTTATTAAACTGAATAAAATGTGTATGTCTACATTTAGGATTTGAACTCTTGTGTAGTAAGTTGGTATCCTAACAGCTGTGTGTAATGCCAGCTCACTCTTGCTCTGCAGCATCTGTGTACAGTGGCTACGAGGTGGACGATGACTGGTGTGTGTCTGTGCTGCAGTCGTATCAGGCAGACAGAGATGTTTTGTTTCCATGGAGTGTTGGTAAGCCCCGGGGGTACTTCCTCATTTACTAGGCAAATTAACTGCACACAGTACTACCCTTATACATACATGTATGACCTCACAGTACTTTTACACGCTCTTCATGTTACCAGGTGAGGATATGACTCTAGAGGGAAGGCGACAGCTGGCTCTTTTCTTGGTAAGAAAGATATCTATTATCTATACACTTGTTTCTCCTGCCTGGTTTAAAGGGCAGCCACCTGTTTATATCTTTATTTCATCTCTCCAAGTCGAGTTACAAAGTCTAATTTCCTTTTCTCCACTAAGCCCTATTTTCTTGTTTAAGGTTGGTTTCCCCCCCCCCACTCCAAAAAAACCACATCACAGCTATTCAGACATCATTACCACCGAGGAACACTTTTCTGGTTGCCATAGTAACCAGCTCACCTGTGCTCTCAGGTTGACTGGTGTAATATATTTCACTGCGTTCAGCTTATTGAAGTCATTTAACATCAAACAAGAGGAGTGCCATCAATTACAGCTAATGCTATGCTTTCCCTCCCTTGGTAATGCCTTCTGAATTAGGCTTTATTCACCTCCCGTGTAAACCCTTAAAGAGATGGAAGAGATTTGTATGGCACACAGCCAGACAGACCGCAGCTAATATAATTAAGTTCTGCACTTTTTGTTCATTGCCCTCCCACACCTCTCATTCTCCATTCCTCCTCCATCCCCGCTGTCTTTTCTCCCTCCCAGGCGCGGAAATACATGCGAAATTTTGAAACGACACACTGCACACCCCTCCCCGCCTCCGAGTTCCACTCACCCTGGAGACTGTAAAGAAAGAAAGAAAGGATGGACAGATGATTGGAAATGAGCAGCAGAGGATTTAGGTGGCCTGTGGTCAGAGCGTGTTTCTGGCATGGTGTGAATGTATTACTGTGATTTTGTTCCAGATTCTTTCCAAGACAGATTTGTTGTCCTGTATAGTATTGCTGTGGTGGCATCTGGAAAGTTCTGGTCTACTATCACCCTCTCCTCTACTCCCACCCAAAAACCTGTAAAATATGGTAAATCTTTTGAGGTTAGTCATACTTTTTTTTTTAATTGTAGCTTAAAAAAAAAGAGGATGCATTTCATATGAATGCACAAGCCATCTCTCACTCTTTCCATTGTTCCCTCTTTGGCTGTATTTGTAAAGAAGCAATTATAAGTAGAAACACATTGCTAGAATTTAAATAATATCTTAATGGTGTCAGGTAAGGGTAATTTTAATCTTTAAAAATGCAGCCAAAGTGTTAAAGCTTTTCTGGTTTATTTCTTTTGTGGACACTGTCTTTATGAACAAAATTGTATCTAAAATGATGCTCTTACATGTTCTATTAAATATACTGATTGAAATGTTTAGGGACTGAATTCATTTGTTCATTTCGTGATACAAGTCTTCAACAAATTGCACAGATATACAAGAGGCTTAGATTAATAGATTGCCTCAGAACAATACACTGACAATTACCTGTCATAAGAGCTTTATTGAATTCCCTCAACACTATAATCAATGTGGAAAATGAACACACAGACATGAAAAAAGGAGGAATAATTCCTGATTTACATAATGCTAAGGGGAGCGTTACATCATTTTCCTGAAGTTGTCCATGGCTTCTTTTACTTTTTCAAGTTCGGTTTGGCTCTGCCGTAGCTGTGGAGAAGAGGAAGTCATTATTTACCAGCAATTCACATGTCTCAACACACCGACACCCTGTGAGTCAATTTATTTTTCCCACCTTCTCAGCATCCTGCTCCTGCACCTTCACTGGCACCTTCTCCTTGTAGTCACTCTTTGCCATCTTCTCTCTCAGTTTCTCCATTTGTTTCTCCAAGTCACCTTTCTTTGTCATCAGCTTAGCCACTTCCTTCTCCACATCAATGAGACCCTGGGGGAATTAAAGGTGAAGTGATGATAAGAACAGCAGTTAAATGAAGATATTAGTTATTACAGGTTACTCAAGGAGGAAAAGGGGAAACCCTGAACTCAGATTGAAGTGGAGAAGACCTAGTTTAAATAGTATTCCTGGCATATTTACCTGCCTTGATTATAAGTAGGTGAGGTGCATTCATGCTCTATCCAGACTATCCAGGTAGTCATGTAACATGTCAAAACAGAACCAGTGAATTTAACTGATTTGCATTTGTAAGAACAAGTATATGGTAAACATCACCCCATCTTGTGTCTAAGAAAGCTAAAACCAGAACTAATGTATTTACACATCAAGTCTGGGGTAGAGGGATGGGAGAACTACCTGTCCTCACCTTGAGCATAAGGTTGACAGTACATCTGTCAGAGGCGATAGCCACGGCACAGCCTTCTGGGACAGGCTGGTTGGCAGACAGAGGGATGACGGCCTGAGAATAAGACAGGGTCTGAATCTGCAGACTGTACTTTTGCACCAGGGACACAGTCGCAGGGTCGATACACTGGAGGTAACCTGGGAGAGAAAATGGGAAAATTGAAGTTTAGGCATCATTAAAGATAACTTATTGAAAAGATACATTCAGGATTCAATACAGCCCTGTGGTTCAAACAATTAGTGTGAACAGAAACAGATCATTGTTTATCTACATGTACTGGCTTAAGGGTATATTTGGGTATTTGTCAACCTGGGCATTACTCTTATTATTACTTTTACTTTTTTATTACATTCATTGCCACTAAAATACCTGCATTCAAATCTTACTTACCGGTAAGTCAATGCACAGAAGTATTATCAACAATGTAGACTTGAAGTCTCATAAGTAAAGGTAAGTACTCCTTATGCAGAAAAAGTTATCTTACTAGATTGTTATTACTGATACATTTAATGTTGTAGCTGGCTGAGGGGGAGCCAATTTCAACTGCTTTATATACTGTTTTGTAGTTTAATCTATTACAATGCATCATATTTTATAAGCTCATCATGTCTTGTATGTAAAATCTTTATCAAAGTAAATATATTACATATAGAATTACATGTACTTATCTTTCTAATTAAGATGATAGCCTTAAACCAAGATTTATTTCACAGTAAGGTTTATAATTTAAATTTTAGTTTATGTGTGGCATATTACAGTCAGCTCTGGTCTTGGTCAGGTTGTAGTCGGCCCTCAGTGACCGGATCGTCTTGACCACAGTCATTATGAACTCCATGTGACGGTCGATCTCCTCACTGTGCCAGCAGAACTGCAACAAATCACAGAAAAAAAGGAGAGCATCCCCAAAAAATGAACTTCAGTGACCATTATTTAAAATAAGTTATGTTCATCCTCTCACAATATGTGAAACTGTACCTTTATTTAAAAAAAAAATGTCTCCAGTTCTGACCTGCGCAGGCATTTATGCAATTAGTGAGTTTTTTAACAGCCCTCTTTACCCTTTCCTTTTCTCACCTCCTCGGTGTCAGGGTAGGATGTGACACTGATGCTGGGGGGATCACTCTGAGGTTGTCGTCGTGGTAACCTCTGGTAGAGTTCTTCAGAGACGAAGGGCATCAAGGGAGACAGAAGGCGCAGACCGACTTCTAAACAGGTGTAAAGGGTCTGTCTGCACACCAGGGCCTGTCTCTGGCTGGTGCCGTCTTCCTCTGCTTTACTGAACACTGGCTTCACACTTTCCTGGAGGACAAGAAAAGTGGGAGGGAAGAGATGGGGGAAATGTAGTGGAATTTGTTATGGTCCCGAGTACACAGTCCTCTGAA
This sequence comes from Maccullochella peelii, assembly GCA_002120245.1. Taxonomy (NCBI): domain Eukaryota; kingdom Metazoa; phylum Chordata; class Actinopteri; order Centrarchiformes; family Percichthyidae; genus Maccullochella; species Maccullochella peelii. Next base: position 72,380 of record LKNJ01001747.1, read on the forward strand.
AAAGCATTGAAGTTTTACACGCCCTCACATAATCTATTTAAGATTAATTGGCTGCACAGTGGTCTCAAAGTTCCTTACCAGGTAGACATCACAGAGCTCGTACAGCCAGAAGTTGTAGATGGCGGTCGTGATGGCGGGGAAGTCGTAGGCCTTGAAGCCAGCATTACAGAGACCAACAGCAGCACTCAGTCTAGACAGAATCCACCTGTCTGATACACTCTCCTCTCCACACAACTGAGAGGATTGAATAAAGTGTAAAGAGGAAACGTTCAGATTCAGTTGACTCACATGACTCCTGTGCTGGGTACCGTACCTCCCAAATGACTATGTGTATAAGTTTATGAATACAAAGCAGTGCAGCATATGGGCAAACTACACCCCCAGACAAATACTGGTAACAAGAGAACTGTTTTACTAAACATTTCCTTGTTAAAATATGGTACGTATGGTACGTCACTGGGTGAATATAAATAAGTATGGAGCAGTGCTTGTTTATGTGCTCTGCGTCCTTCATCTTTTCGCCTGGTCTCACCTGGGCTTTCTCTGATGGTACAAAGTTGTCTCCCAGTGTCTTTATGGCAAACTTCACAGCGTTCCACAGTTTGTTGCAGAAGTGACGGTAACCCAGGATGCGGTTGACATCCAGGTTGATATCCCTACCTGAGAGACACACACACACGAATAAATGATTTCAGTACATATTAAACTAGATTTATTTTGTAACAATTGACCTTGTACTGAGAGGATTGTGATGCTGCTTTCCCAGTGTTTTGATGTATTTTATGAAATCAAGGTTGAGATCCAGGCTGTGGGGCCAGTGGAGACACAACAAGAGAGAAAGTAAGAAAAAAGACAAATGAGTTCACCTTGGCCAGCGTAGGCACACAGGGCGAACCGGAGAGCATCTGTGCCACACTCTGGGATGCCATTTGGGTAGTCTGACTTCTGGCCCTGCTTTGCCTTCTCCACCTCCAGTGGATCCAAGTTGCTGTCCGTCAACTGGACATGTAGTCCCTAGAGGGTAGGGGGATGGGGAATAAGGAGGGATGTCACCATTTGAAAAACAAATTGTGTTCAACAATGTTCTCTTTTCATCTTGAGAATGAGAAACCCCTTTCAACTGCTTGATGTTTTAATTGGGCAGGCAGGAAAGGACCTTTAAAGGAAAACATTAAGGGTAAAGTGCAGTTTACTACAAGTCCTTCAGTGCCCTCTAGAGGACAGGTCTGCTTCGTCTGACTGAGCAGTTCCCCCTCAGCTAGTGAAGAGATTGATGGCCTCAATAAAAGCTTGTTGGAAGCAGGAAAGGGTGCTTAATATAACTTACATAATAATATGGGCCTAAGGGGCGCAATGAGTGCGTGGTGACCACGTAAAAGACAATCCAAATGAGAGAGAGGAAAGACTTAATGTGTGCGTGTATCTGAACAGACATCAAAGAGTGATTAGGCTTTACCTCTAAGGAGATCCCTGTAATGACGTCCAGAGGATCAATGACGTTGCCCAGAGATTTGCTCATCTTCCGTCCGTGGGCGTCCCTCACCACTGCATGCAGATACACCTGTAAAAAAAAGCATCATCATTACTTAGTCATGTCCTGCTAATAACACTAATGTCACATCCTGCTGTGTTAACATTTCGGGTTTTGATTGGTCTCACCTCTTTGAAGGGCAGCTTGCCGGTCAGTTTGAGGCCCATCATCACCATACGAGCAACCCAGAAGAACAGGATATCATGGCCCGTCTCTAGCAAGGTGCCAGGGTAGAACACATTCAGGTCCTGGGACTAAAGGAAAAACGCAAATGGCAACATTTATGATGGAAACACATAAACAACACTGTTTAAAAGTCATATTTTATACATAACACAGTGAATGTGCATGAACCAGTTTAATATATTAATAAAAGTAAAAGTGTACTCTGAATTGGGTGGCAGCATTTCCAGTTTATACACTTTTATTTATTACATAATTTGCAGTTTTAGAGCAGTATTTCTACTGCAGATGACATCCTTACTATCTACTGCAAAAAGAGTGCCATTTGTGTCAGTAGAAAGGTGGTTGACCTCCGTCTTTTACCTCATTAGGCCATCCAAAGATGGAGAAAGGGAAAATGCCAGACGAGAACCAAGTGTCCAGAACATCCTCATCTGAAACACAGGAACAAAAGTTATCTAATTTGTATGAATATGGAGTAGAATTAATTAAATTAGGTGAATCTGTATAGAAAACATTAACCAATTAGATAACTTTTACAATAATTGTGGTAATGAGACTGCTGAATTAAAAACTGAACAAAATTTTACCCTGTCTGAGGGTGATTTTGTCCGCAGATACATTGAAGCGTTTTGCTGCCTTCTCTCTGGCTTCCTCCTCCGATCTCCCACTCACCCAGTAATGCCCGTCCACATCCTGGAGGGAAATAAAAACAAAAAAAAAGGCAAATTAATAAAAGAAAACAGGCAAAGAAATGCATAATAATGACACAAAAATCACTTTTATCTGAAAGCCTCCAGACCTTGACAACAGTGACAGCCATCATCTTACCTCTCCTGGTTCCACAGAGGGATCGTTGACAGTGACGAAGTAAGCAGGAATACGGTGACCCCACCACAGCTGCCGAGAGATACACCAGTCCCTGAGAGGAAGATGGATGGATGAAATCTGAAACAGGACTCACTACACACCTGAAAATAATCTCTCTCTAGAGCTGAAACAATTAGTCAATTAAATGATATACAAAAAATACATTTGAAACTATTTTGATAATCAATCATTTATATAATTACGTTCTCTGGTTCCAGGTTCTCAATTATGACTTTTTTGTCTCATGTAACAGTAAATTTAATTAAATATTTTTTGGTTTTGTACTGTTGGTCTGACAAAACAAGCCTTTTGAAGGCATCACCTTGGGTTCTGAAAAAAATGCTTAAGCATTTTTCACTATTTTCTGAGATTTTATAGACAATAGATAATAATAAGCTTTATTTCTATAGCACCTTTCATACAAAACATGCAGCTTAAAGTGCTCAAAGTAACATTTAAAAAGAAATAAAAACATGAAACACAAATTACATTTTAAAAAAGCAGGTAAAGATAAAGTGCTTAGCGTTGTGTTACATTTAAAGGCATAAAAGGTCATTTAAAAACAGCATGTGGGACTCCATGTGAGGAACGGTGCTAAGAGGTGGTGCTGGAGAAAGGGTAGGTTGAAAAGATGTTTTTGAATGGCGTTTAAAAAATTCATCAGAGCCTGCCTCTCTAAGATCTTTGGGTAGGCTGTTCCATAGTTTTGGAGCTGCATCTCCAATTTTCTTTTTGGTGGGGTTTTGAGTAACTACAAAACCAGCAGTAGAGGATCAAAGGACTCATGAAGGAACATAAGACAACAAGGGATCTGTGATGTAGGCTGGTCCTAAGCCATTGAGAGCTTTGTATACAAGTAGAAGGACTTTAAAATAAATTCTGGAAGATACAACGAGACAGTGAAGTGTGGCTCGGACTGGAGTGGGGGTGTTAGCTCTTCTTTGTTTTTGTTAGCAGTCTAGCAGCAGAGTTCTGGATAAGTTGCAGCCTCTCAATGGACTTTTTAGGCGAAAATAATCAGCAGATTAATTGATCATGAAAATCATCCTTAGTTGCAGCCCTACTATTGTGAGATTTTTATAAAAAAAGAAAATATTAGCATATTCCCTTTATGTCAACATTCAATTTAAAATTAAAAATGCCTCACTATACTTCTGTCAAGGTTTCAGTGTAAAGGCCAAAAGTGCGGATACTGTATGTATCAAAATCAGAGTAGTCACTGTGATACCAGTGTCTACCATAAATAATTTTGGCCACAAAAGGCTATAATGGCTCAGATCTATTTTGAAATATAAACAAACAGAAGAAACACATTTAAAGTAAAGAGATAATTACCTGATGTTGTCCATCCAGTTGAACCACGTCTTGAGGTGGTGATCAGGGATGATTTTGAGCTGTCCCTCTCTCACAGCATCTGCGGCCTGCTTGCCCATGTCTGTGCAGCTCACATACCACTGCGGCTTCAGCAGTGGCTCCACAATGTCCTTGGAACGACTGATAAGGTAGATACACAATGGGGCTTAAATGATGATCCTGAATAAGATGAAAAGATCTAAAACACAAATAACCTGTGTTCCACTTATGCACACATATACATCACTTTACCTGCAGACTGGGACGACCATAGGGTTGTCTTTGATCTCTTTAAACTGGCCTCTGTCCTTGAGAGCCTGAAGCACTGCCTTCCTGGCCTCAAAACGCTTCATGCCCTGGGGGACAGACAGAATAGTTAAAAATGAAAAATTAAGAAATAAAACTCCTACACCAAGCAAACTATGCAGAAGCCTGACTTTTAGTGTCACAGTGGAAATGCACACACTGCAGGGGGGAGAATGATAATGAGACAATATACCAGGAAGGGGGAAGGCACGTTAATGAGCAGGCCATTCTCATCCAAGATGTTGATGAAGGCCAGATTGTGTCTCTCTCCAACCTCGTAGTCATTATGGTCATGTGCTGGCGTGATTTTGACAGCGCCTGAACAAAAAATGGTGCAGAGGGACAGGAGAGGCAGAGTGAAGAAAAAAAAGAAAAAAGAACAGCCGTAATAAGTGGCCTGGCGTAACGACTTGTTACCATTACTTATTCTCAGCACACCGTAGACCCACAGGCAGATTGTCTCGTCCTGTAACCGTGCCTACCTGTTCCAAAGCCCATGTCCACAAAGTCATCGAAGACAATCGGCATCTTGCGGTCACAGAAGGGGTGCAGCACCATTTTTCCCTTCAGATGCTGATATCTGGAGTCAGCAGGGTGGACAGCTACAGCAGTGTCTCCCAGCATAGTCTCAATACGAGTTGTTGCCACAATCACCTCCTCGTCTAAGGAACAGAGAGAGAGAGAGAGAGAGAGAAATGGATTACTGAAGAGGCACAAGCTGTCTTTATTCAAAATATTCTGCCGTCTATGAGCTCACATACCCGATCCGTCCACCTTGTAGGCGAAAGACACCAACACTCCAAACTCCACTTTCTCTTTGTAACCAGGCACAGGCAACATTGTTCTGCCAGTGAGCTCCTTCTTATCCACCTGCAAACCAACCACAAGATTTAATCAAGAGAGCACAGCATGGCCAGTACTGGCAAAACTGTTTGGATCTGTCGCCATCACAGACTTTTAACAGGGTTTACAAAGAATGATTTGATAACATTTGCTATGAATACCAAAATTACACTTTTTTCAGTATCTTCATTTTCTGAGTATAATCACATTTTTCTACAAAATACAATTTCTTCTCCTTTTTGGGCATTTTGCCTTTAATTGGCAGTATGCAGTCGAGAGCCAGACGGGAAATGTGGGGAGAGAGAGAGAGGGGGATGATGTGCAACAAATGTTCCCAGCTGGACTCGAACCAGGCACACTACATCTTGTGTGGTATGTATCTTAACCCCTAAGCCACCGTGACACCCCCAAAATCTCATTTCCTGAGTAACAAACTACTTAAATGCATGTGTTTAATTTAGTTTTAACACAAATAGCCATACAAAAATTATATATATATTTTCTTTAAATCTGGAAATATCTGATCAAAGAATACAGATCTAAGAATCTAAACCAAGACAACTTTCAGTGCTTCACAGTTTTCAATAGTCTGTGCTTCAGACAGTTTTATAGGTTTTCTAAAAGTTTTGGTTTTTAATACCCAGCCCTAGTACTCACTAGGATACGTATATACTGTATATATACAAATACAATATCAATAAAAGGTTTTTAAACACACAATTTTAGTATTTTTTGTTACATCTCAACCAATGCACTGTGAGTGTAAAACCCTAAAATAAAAAAATAATGAATGGAAACAAGCAGACTGATACATTTGTTGTGACTTTTGTGATTTTACAGGAAATGGCCTAGATCTTTATCACTCTAATGAAATGCATTCCTCATCATTTAACCAAAATACTTGCCTCTATGTCAGAGATGGCAGAGTTTAGTGTGCAGGACCAGTTTACCAGCCTCTTGCTTCTGTAGATCACTTCCTCATCATGCATGCGGATAAAAGCCTCTTGGACTGCATAGGAAAGTTTCTGGACAGAGAAACGGGTATAGACATGAGAATCAGAAATATTTCTTCAGATTCTATTCTAATTAGTTCAGGGATTTCAGAAGACTCACAGGGTCCATAGTGAAGCAGGCTCTCTCCCAGTCTAGAGAGGAGCCAAGCTTCTTCAGCTGGTGGTAGATGCGGTCTCCCTTCCTAAAAAGGCAAAAAAGGGGCTAAGTTATTACTGCGTCTTTATCCCAGTTCAACTCTCTCGCATGTGCTCCTTTCCACTACTTCCTTCACTCACTCGTTCTTCCACTTCCATACTTCCTGGATGAAGTTTTCCCTGCCCAGATCGTGACGAGTCATACCCCTCTCTCTCATCAGTTTTTTTTCCACCACCACCTGGGTGGCGATACCGGCGTGATCACAGCCCGGGTTCCACAAGGTGGTCTCACCTCGCATTCTGTGCCTGGACGGAAAGAGGAAAGGACACAAATTCAAAACTCACGGCTTCCAGATCATAACAAGTGAGACCTAAATAGATAGACAGAAATCCCAAGATGCAACAGAAGTCTCACTGAAAATATGACTCTGAATTTCAGGCTATTGAACAGTCAGAACTGTAGTTACCATCTGGTCAGAGAATCCTGAATGGCATTGGTGAGGGCGTGACCCAGGTGAAGTGATCCAGTCACATTAGGTGGAGGGATACACATCATGAAGATGCCACGAGGGTTATGGTCACTAATACTCTTCCTCTGCAGAATGTAGTGAGGGAGACATTATTAGATTAGATTATTAGACTAAAATGATCAATAAAAAAATAGGACATTTTCTGCTGTGTGAATATAGCATGAGGGGGAGGACTTCCTTACCCCATACTCAGGCTTGAAGAATCCCTGCTTCTCCCACCATGGATACCAGGCAGCCTCCACATACTGAGGACTGTAGGAGTCAGGAAGCGGACTAATGACATCTGACACCAGAAGAGAAAGAGAGAAAGGGTTGACAAGATAAACCCCCTATTAAAGATAAAATATGATAAAACTATTCCTATTATAGAGGGTACGCACAGATGATACTTTTTCAGATAATAATCCCCCTCAACACCCCTAAGAGGCAAAACAAACCTGCTATGACTGTTTTGAAGGTCAAAGAGTAAATGTCATCAATATGTGATAGTGAGTGGCCTGTGGACACTGAAATGTGTTCAGAAATTGGCTTTTCCGGCATATATATTAACCTCAACCATGGGGAAGTAATGTTACTCTGAATAAACCCTGAAGTCCAAACACTCACCACATGTGGTGATGTTACAAGCAGGGTTTGTACGGCTTTTTAAGAGTAAAATTCAAGCACTTTCAAGGTACCTAAACCAAAAATTAAAAACATTTTTGAAATTAAAAAAGTGTTTTGGTTTACATAAGTGATTGTGTAGATGAAACATCAGATTGTGTTGAAAATCAAGCACTTTTCAAGGAGCATAATGGTTAAAATCAAGCATTTTAACTTTCAACACTTAGTATGACCCTGTACAACAGGGACAACACTCCCACCCACACCAATCAATCACCTTTTTTCTCCCCAGGGGCAGTAGGAACATTGTATGTGATCACTCCCAACTCCTTCTTTTCTGGTTTGGCCTTTTTCTAAAAGAGAAAAAAAGCAGAACACATGTCATTTGATGTCAAGTGATCTTTAACCTATGTAAAAAAAAAAAAAAAAAAGCTATGTTGTTGATATAGGCCATATTTATGTTTTTCAAAGCTGCACCAATGTTTTACAAGAAGTTCCATTTGTAGAAGTAGAAGTATCCATACCTCTGTCTGTGGCTGCGTCTTTTTCTTCGCCTCCATTTCCTTCTTCTGCTGGAACTTTTCCAGCTTTTCTCTCTTCTTAGCTTCCTTCTTCAGCTGGGCTTCTGTCTTTGGTGGGCCTGAAAGGTGAAACATAAAGAAAATCAGAATACTGTTCACACAAAAAAGAAATATTCATGAACGGTGGCACAGGACTTCCTAACCATTAGCTGTGGAATTGGCAGACTCAACCGCAGCACTGGCATTGGCAGCTTTAGCATTTGCAGCAGCGTTTGTCTTCGGCGTAACTGGCCCCATCTTCTCACACAGAGTGATCTTCCCCAACACCTTCAGGAACTGTGGCTGATTTATGCAGGTTGTGAACCACCTGGTAACATTGGTCAAGACCTTCCTGTCTGATGGCTCCAACACCTAAAAAGAAAAACAAAAAATATAATCATACTATGGCTGACTGATATACACCGATCAGCCATAACATTATGACCACCTGCCTAATATTGTGTAGGTCCCCCTTTTGCCAGTAAAAAACAGCCCTGACCCGTCGAGGCACGGACTCCACTAGACCTCTGAAGGTGTGCTGTGGTATCTAGCACCAAGACGTTAGCAGCAG
>LKNJ01001748.1:0-103145 GCA_002120245.1 Maccullochella peelii
GCCTTGCCTTGCCTTGCCTTCATCATCATGGTTACAATAATAAACCCGTGGTCAAGGTTTAGCGAATGACTGTGGTCATGTTTTAAAAAACAACAACAGGGGTGTGGCAGTGGACTGGAGGAACTGCTACTGGATGACCTCCTGTCATGTCTATGAGTTGTGAGCAGTTCAACCAAAAAAAAAAATGTCGTTTCCTTCTTAGATTGTTTCATTTGAGAGTTTTTGGAGGTCTGAAGTGGTACAATTGTTCTGTACTCACAATAAAAATGCAAAAATTACAGATTTATTTCCTATGTTGTCGATCATCTCACAACCCCTCACATTTATCTTACAAACACATGGAGAGTCCGACCCCCAGATTGAGAACCACTGATTTAAATAACATGGACTTTATGAGATCTAGCTGACAGTCACAACACTGTGACTGTTTCAGTGTTGAGCTACTTGACACACAGTCAGTGTGAGACAGTTCACAAACTCAATGAGCTTGTTCTCATGACAGCTTGAAACATTGTAACAGCATGATGGTGTTTAACAGCGACATGCAGTGATGCCTTTTGTTCAGTGGATAATTCTCACAAGGACTCAACTGTCACAGACAATCACACAGAAAATACCACACCATGACAGTAAATAAACGAGTAGCTTTGAAAGATGTTTGTACATTTTCTACCCTCATCTCCTGCGGCTGAGGCTGTTCAGGCAGTAAAAGGACAATGTGTTGATTTCACCACAGCGTCTAATTTCAGTAAATTTCAGACTCCATGTGTTATCAGTCGAATTCATGCAGCATCATCTGATCTTCTGTTATGACTAAGCAGGAGCCCCACGGCCCCTGTGGGGAGGAGACGGTGACTGGGAATGACAACGAGAGGTTGCAAAACAGCAAATCCTGCATGTGAATCAAACACAAAGACTGGGAATGTTTAATTCAACATCTGGAGTCTATTCATCAGTTTCTTATTGATGGTAATTATTACTGTGGGAGGAACGGTGCATAACCTCTATCATATGCAGCCAGACTGACAAAACTAAGCCTTCTTTCACCAGTTGTTTTCACTCTCACACTCAAAAGTGTGGTTGTGTGAGGAGACTTTGGTTGTCCTGAAAGCTTTTTCTTTTTTGGAGAACATTGTCTGTCCAGCAGTGGAGGAGTGCGGACTTTCTCTCATTTTCAGACATGAGAGTGGTAATGATCTTCTTATCTAACTCTCAGCAAGAACGTGTGTATTTTCCCAAAGTGAACTATTCATATAATGTTATGAACAGTAAAACATGCACAGAATGCATAAATCTCTAAGAAGACAGCTTGTAAATTGGAGAAGAAATTAGTCATACACTTGTTTAAGCATGCTTGCAAGTGTATGTTGGACATAATTCTAAATAAAAAGACATATTATGGAGGCAGAAACTTTGGTGGTTTGAATACTTTATCTTCATGAAGAATTTATGAAACGTGGACTTGATGAGATCCTCCTCAGCTGTAACAGCCACTCTGCAGAGATCCTCCCTGTATCTCTCTTTGAGTAATAAATTCTTCCCTTTCCCCCACATGTCAGGGTTCAAACATCTTTAGGCTTGATGATTTCCATGCATCTGTTCTGTCTCTGCATCTCCTAAATGATACCCTGCTACTCTTTGTCTTCATCTTAAAACAATAGGATGAGGAGCGGGCCTCATAAAGTTAAGAGCTCATCTCCCTCAGTTGTTTCCCCCCCAAGTCTTCCTAATGGGAACCTGCTGCATGTTCAAAGACGAGGATAGGGAGCCCTGCCTGGGCAGATTCCTCAGGAAAGCCCTGACTTTACTATCAAAAGGCAGCAGCGGGGCGAGTAGGTGTCATCAACATTGGATCAGGCCACAGCCACTTAAAAACAAGGAGGAAGAAAGGTCTGAAGCTTCTGACCAAAACATCTTCCTCTCAGGTTTACGAGGCTGAGGAGAGAGATTGGAGTGGAGTCATGTGCCCACAAACTCTCTTTGATCGCCCTCGCCACCCTGGCTTTGAAACACACGGAAAACACCATTCCTCATCAAAATAGTGCTTCAAAGTGGAGAGAACACGGGAAGCACTGTAGGTGAGAGGAAAAGAAACAGTCAGCAAGGGGCCAAGCAGGCGAGCTTAAACACCATAGAGTGCCCCTTTATGACCAAAAATACTGACTTTGATTTATAAATGAGATGAAGGGTCACTTCGCAGGGGTGAAGTGCACTTCTCTCTGGAGTTGTGAACCCCAGAAACTGGTGATGTGAGGTATGAAACTATTAAAAATCCAGCTTGGCCGGAGAAATCTTCCCAATAAAATGCTCTTAAAAGTTGCCATTAAGTCATTAGATTGGCATTAAATTCAGCAAGTTTGGTGGTTTTTCATTGTATATGTCAAATAAAATGGCCTGGCTGTTTCTCACATGGTGTAACTAATGCTAAAAAAAGTTTTACTTGAACCTTTCTCGTAAACCTTGCTGGCATAATATCGAAAGTAGGCCACATACTGAAGATGATTACTTCATGAGCTTAATTTCATCTCACAGGCATGTATTATGTTTGCCTGGCAGTCAGTATAATGTGACACGTGCTACCATATGTCTGAGTCGCACCCAACCAGACACATTTACAAACTCTTGCTGCATATCCCCACCGTCAATCCACCATTTTATTTCCTGGTTTAAATAGCGTGGAGGATCTGCAAAAGCAGAGGTCTGTCTGGGAAGACAGCTAAAGGCTTTACTGCTAATAAAAACCAATTTGGAGCTCATATAGACTCCTGGTTCCTGGAATTTACATGCAGTAGATGGACCTCCGGGCAGCCAGAGACAAGGCTAGCGAAAATCACAGGGGGCTGTAATCATGCACATGTTACCTGCATGTACGGAAATAACCTGCAGCACGTCACATGGCTTTCTTAAATATTTTTTTTCTCCTGATGTTTTCAACTACTGACCTCAAACAAAAAAAATCATCCTTCATTGAGGCTCCAGAAACACACAGACAAGAGATATACATCTCACTCCTGCTGTTTTCTTTTTCTGAGCAAATATACACAAACCGATGTCATGTTGAGCTACTGGCACTGATACTGATATTTCTAGTTAATCTTTTTTTCGGCAGCTGAATCTAACACATTGAGAGAAAAACATCAACATCAGGTTTTGGTGTCCATCCCTCAGCATCCAAAAAAGCCAGAGCTTCTTTCCAGATTTACCATTTAGCACACGTTCAAATGTCATACACGAGATCTGACACCATTTTCCAACTGTAGCTGAACTGAGAGACAAGACATGTTGAGTAAAGGCCCAAATGTAAATTTTGCTTTGCAAAACATCGGAATGTAACACCCATCCTCTGAAGGTTATCAATGAGCACTCATCAGAATTGTAGGAAGTAACTAACTGCAGTAGCAGATGACAAGGCAGCGATCACAGCAAGAACATAAATTACAACATTTAATGACAAATATAACTTTTGAAATATACTAAGCATCTTAGATAAAACAGTATCCAAGGGAGGATTTATCTTGGTGCACAATTTTATCATGTGATAAAGTGTTGTCCTTTCCCGGCTTATAGAGTAAGGTTGAAAGAGATAATCTTAAAGGTGCTACTACTAGTTTTTAACTAGTTTTAACTAGTAGTAGTATTATGAAGCAATGTTGGGTGGGTCCTTATTTTGTTTCTTTTGCTCGCACGGCCATGAAGATGCACATGTACAATCATGCAGATGACCTGATACAAATCTGCCAGCTGCAGAGGGTGGTAGTGCAAATGTTTCGTGCACAAAAGCCTTAAAACAACAACAAGAAGACGAAAGGGTGAAACCAGATGCAAGCAGAGAACCATTTCAAGTGAAAAAGGTGAAGCCTGAAGTCCCTGTGCCCAATGTGAGGGGAATATAGAATCTAAGGTACCTTATGTGATGTCCCTTACTTTTGTGCTATGCTACCTCTCAACAGTTGTGGCGATAACATGCCAAGAAACATAGCAACAAAAGGTAGGGAAGGAGAAGACTGCTTGCCGATGTAAACATGAATGTAAACAATGCAGCCCAGTGAATCCTGAGTCTTAATTGATTCATTTGAATGTGATGTGTTGACTATGTATAATGACGTGTTTCTTCCCAGAAATGTATTAATATGCTATTCCAGGAAATGGAATTTGGATTTTGATCTCAGTCTGACCATTGCAATATTACAAGAAAATAGCATTAGTAAAGCAATTATCTGGACTGGAAAGTCAGGTTTTCATAGATTTTTGGGGGATCTGGATCTGGCTGCATGTTGAATGTGTCTCTTCAACCAAGCATTTATGTGGGCAGATTTTGATACTATCATTTGCATGAATCATTGGGTTTACAGACTTCCAAATACAACTCATTCATCAGTGTAAAACTATAAAAAGAGAGCTCAAGACAGCCGTCAGCGTAATCATTTCCCAAGAGTTAAGCTGGTTACATGCTTGAGGTAGCACTGTTTGACTGCTGTCTCACAGGGAAAATACTTCTCATACCAGATATGACACACTGCGTTGCCCGTGTGGAAATCACAGTTTGATTATATGTTTTTGTGTCTGACTCAGCTGTCGGGAATGTGAACCCCTACCAGGACAGAGTGACATAACGCCATAACGCTGTGTGGGGTTTACCTGTGACCACGTGTCTTCTCAGTTTTGTTAAACTTTATCTTGACCATGCTTTGGCACTAACTGTCAATAGAAACCCAATGACCTGAGAGAGTGCTTCCATATAAGGCACTTACATTACATTTTATGGGTTTCCAGAGAAGAAGCCCACCTGTGATTAATGTGAATAAACACATTAATCATCATGAAATTCAGCTACACAATGTTTACATGATTGGCAGTTTCATATCTGCTGTACGGCACTTACTGTATATATGTCCAATTTGGCAGATAAAGCTCAGTAAATAGTAAATATATGAGGGTTTGTGTTACCCAGAAATTGGCTTCTGAATGGTTTATGGACTGAATCATTGCAGGGGAGAAAAAGTTAAAGTGTAGTGGGGCTGCAGGGCAGAAACGTTTGGACTGAACAAAGACAGTGGAAGTCCCTCAGCATTATTTGTAACTCTACTTTCAAGTAGAATAGTTTGGAAAAGTGTAATTTTATTGAGCTTTCACAGAATGACCCAGCACCTAACCACTTAAAATTAGATTTGGTGTTTCTTATATGGTTAATTTAAGTAGTGTTAAACCGTTCTGAAATTATGGATAGTGCGTTATTAATGAGGTTGGGGGTTTTCGTAAAACTTTCTCATAAGGCAGCTTTTATAAAGGGTTTTATAAGTTTTCTAAGTTGTAACTAGTTGTAATGGTTAATGGTAAATTCATAGTACAGTCTCACAATACTAATAAGCCATCAAGTGCAGTTATAATTGTTAATTGTTAAGTGATTAATAAAGGGTCATAAACATCAATTCTGCAGTTACACATGTTAATAAAGTCATTAATAAAGTGAGTTTCTCACTTTCTTGTCATCAGCAAAAGTCACCTGTAATTTTTACAATAATCCATACAATCCAAAAGGTCGGCAGTTGTAAATGTTAATGAATAATAATAAATAAATGATTGTGGTCCAGAAGTGTCCAACTAAAGGACGGCTAAAAACACCAGCCAAAGAGATTTTTCACAACCTGTTAATAAATCCATTAGGTACAACTTAGAAACCCTTCATAAAGGGTGTCTTATTAGAAAGTGGTACCGGGTTTTCTATCTCTTCACACACTCTAAACTTTTACTTCAGAGTGTGTGAGGGGGATGCAGGAGAGTGCAAGAGGATAGAAAAGAGACTGACAAAGAAACTTATGAGTAAAAGGACGTGGGAAATATTCAGTTGGATAATATGGATATATGTGCCATGATAGTAAACTATAACACAAATATGTCTGTCTGAAGTCACATTAACAGGTATTTTCTTTATGTTGGACTGGTTTATCAATACTTTCCCTCTCTCAGGGAAAGTCTCCCCTTTCATCTCTGGTCTTGATGTCACCTAATTACTCTCCAAACTCCTGCTAAATGCAGTACAATCACTGTACGACAACCACTCAAGAGCAGAGTCATTTTTTCTTTGGTTTGTTCAAGTTCCTTTTGAGTAAATGCCAGCTCAGCTGAGTGACCTCCATGGGAAAAATGGACAGCTCCTTGTTTTTTTGGCGACTGGGTGGGTTTCCCAAACATCCACTTAGCTGTGCTGAGGAATGAGAGCAGTGTCATCAAACAAACAGGCAGGCAGCGCTGAGAGGAAGACATCAATTATGTCACAGCTGGCCGAGATAGAGGCCGCACAATGTGTGTGTGTCATGGATGTATAATAAGAACAGGATATGGCTGCCGCTCAACCTTTTCCATTGGCCTCGGAAAAATTCCCCTGCATCCCAAAAAGCATTTTCCCCATTGGGCACCATTGTAAAACTGTTGACAGGACACCTCAAACTGCAAACAAGGTCGATTATGACTCTTTCTATTATGAATTTTTGATCCATGGAGGTTTTATATTTGTAAAACTTTCCTCGAGCTGAGAAAAGCGATTTAAAAATCCGTGACGTCTTCACAATGTAAATCTATGGGCCGAGCGGAAACTCGCGGGTCGGGCCAGCGGGGGGGAAACACTACTTTGGGTCCAGTATCCAGTTCTTATAATACATCCATTGTGTGTGTGTGTGTGTGTGTGTGTGTGTGTGTGTGTGTGTGTGTGATCTATTTTAGACGGATATACAGTGTCAGGCTGATATTGCCCTTATAATTACATAATGGATGTCAGTCAGACATGTTGTCCTCTTATGATGATATGATGAGCTTCCTCCCTGACCACAGAGACATAAATACATGGGGCTTTATTTGTATGGGGCAGGGGCACAAAAGCAGGCACATTGTTGGTTTCTTTCGACTCAAGTCCCACAAGAATGGCAGTGTTGGTAATTTCATGGCTCCAATCGAACCCCATTGTGTTGCAGTTTGTAGGACAGCACGATTTTGCGGCATCTAGTTATATTTTGGTACGCATTTTGGGTTGAAATTGCACCTGTGTTTGTGCTTCTTAGACCACCTCTTATCACAAATGCACATTTCAAACAGAAATAAAAGTTTTCATACAGCTCACCAGGCGTGCACTGAACTTTCTGAAGACTTTCTGGAGTGCAAGAACTTTGCAGTTAAGTGTGACATTCAATGTTAATATTGAAAAAACTGTATCCCCAAACTCTTATGTAACACCAATCTATTCTATCATGTCAACTTCAGACTTGCAGTATGCCAGGAATGCTCATAGACAGGAGCTGCAGGAGGTGACCAAATAAACACAGTGAGTCTGGACAGGCTAAACCAGAACCACAAAGTGACTATTGTTCCCCCTGGCAGGGATCCGAGCGGCTGCCTTCCACACCCCCCATGTCGTTGTGGAACAGTGGAACAAACTGTTTTTGTTTAGAAGTGAGAGCACCCCGAGCGCTGATCCCAATTATTATCAATTATCAGCACTAATCACATGACCATGCAAAACTGACAGATGGACATACATTGTTAGGCTCTGAGCGTCATGCTGAGCCACAGCAAACACTAATAGTCTGCCCAAGCCTCTTACCACACTTCCTTCCCGTATAATCTATCACAGTTATTATATGATTGACTTTATCAAAAAGCACAAGATGTACTTTCTCAAGTCTCAAGAAAGCTCAAAAGTCAAAACATATTCAAGACATGATTAATTTGTGGAATGAAAGGGACCATAGAATATTTATCCTTTTATTATTTCGATTCTGACAGCCCACAAATTCAGCCCAAAACAAAAGCTCCATTTCACACGGGAAATGCCGCAGCAAACTCACTGTGGGTGGTAATCTGCCTCTAAAAAGCCTGACAAAAAAATAAAAAAGGAATTGAACTCTCAGAGTGGTGTACTCAGGCGCATGGAAAACACTCGTGAGCCATGAATGCAGCCTAATTTGCATTTGTTCGAGCTTGCCTACGTCAGGGACTTTCTCATCTGAAAGCGTTTAGACAGAACGTGGTGGAAACCTCGCTTCCCATCGCTGCTGATGTGCTGGCACTGGTGGCTGCCGTGAGCTGGTTTGGCCGATGCTGATTAGCAGCTGGAAGCGGGGACACACAGGTCAGTGGGCCTGGAACCTGACCTTTCCCAATGCCAAAGTAAATTATGATCCTACATTTTGTTTACTACTGCACAGAATAAGATTCTCCTCGGCTTGTTTTTGTGGGTACAGCTGCAGGTTATAACAGAGGCACTGGTACATGGCCCACTTAAAGGATTAACTGGATGTCTTAAAGCTAGTACAGACTCCAAGACTTTCAAAATCACTGCACTGCTCACACACACACATTTTGTCCCAGACTGTTGTCATATTGATGTGTGGGCTGCACAAACGGCACAAATGGTCTCAGATGAGGTGTAATGATTACAAGATGACCAATATTCCAGTTGAGATATGCGACTTGCAATATGAGATTATTACCCTTTTACTCATTTCCACTTGTTCACTCATCAGAGCAAACAGCATACTTGAGACCCATGCATGAACACACAAGAGCCCAGTTGGACGTACAAATGTATCTACAATTTGCAAACGACAATCATTTGTTCAGCGTGGTGCAGCCACCATTGGCAAGTTGCGTGAAAGCAGGTCTCTTAAATCATTTTTGTGAAATGGACCGAATAATTGTGATATTTAACTAAAACACATGAGAAGTGAGAAGTCACTGTGGCTTGTGTCTGCCTGCTTTCCCCAGGTTTCGGTCTCACTGGACACTGCTTACCTCTTGTCTCAGAGCCATTACCAGGGTGCTCCAACCACAAGCTGTCTATTCACCACCCAAAACGCACTGACTGATTTCAAAGGCTGAGCAGTAGCAAGAAAACCCTTTTAACTCTCTGGATTTTAAACAAACTATATAGTTTTCTTGCTGTCAAACTTTTGTCTGGAGAAGAGAAAAATGTGAAGTCTTGGAAGGCTTCCACTTCACTTGCTTTGCCAGTGCTTGTGCCATCAGGTGTAGAATATCAGGGGGATTCCCATGAGATTCAGAAAAATGCAGAATAATTATATTAGTGCAGTGGTTCCCAACATGGGGGTCGGAACACCCTGAAGGTATCACAAGACCATCTCACAACTGAGGGGTTGAATTGGAAAGGAGGAGAAAAACGTATTACTGCTGTCTCTACTAGCAGTCTGTTCTAGTCTATCTAATGTTGCGAACTCTAGACTGCTGGCTGTTTTATGAATTACAGCATTGTGGACGTGATGTAAGGGGAGCTTATTGGTGTCACTTTGCTTAAGAGCTCAGATTTGCTGAATCTGCAAGTGAGCATGTAATAAATGGACAACCATCTACTTTATTGCATTTGATACAGTAGACACATTTTACAGGCTGGTCCATAAAGTCCTCGCTCAGACTCTGCGGTTCCTGTGGCTTCATACTTTTGTGATACTTGACGATTTTCCCATTAATGTGTTCTGCACATGCCCAGATGTGACATGGCCATTACCAGAAGGACAATAAAATGTGAGTTCAACACGTCACAGAGTTCTTCTTTATGTGATAAAGGACTTCTACAACAGGGTTCACACATGATTTTATATCTTCTATTTTCATTTGAAAGAAAAAAAAAATGCATATACAGTAACATGAAATTATATGAGCTGTGCTCTTATTTATTTGCGGGATATCAAGATTACTGCTGATACAATTAGTTGATTAAATGATTAGTTAATTCATCGACTGCAGTCTTGATAATCTATTAAATATTTGTCATTTATCAAGCAAAAAAGCCAAACATTTGCTGTTCCACCTTTTCAAATGTGAAGATTTAGATTTGGTTTTGGACAAAACAAGCAATTTGAAGTGCAACGTCAAATTGCAACTATTTAACAATTGATGAATCAATATGAAAATTGAAAAATTCACTGCGTTTAGCCTCTTGAATATGTGCACATATGAATATGTGCTGGTTTTTGTGGTCTTCTACAATATTATACTGAATATCTTTGGGTTTTGGACTGTTGGTCGGACAAAGCAAGACATTTTTCACTAGTTTCTGACATTTTATACACCAAACAATTAATTAGTTGCAGAACAACAGAATAACACAAAACAAAAGGCCCCAGTAAGCACAGCTTCCATATCAGGGAGTCCAAACAAAGTCTGTATGATGAAAACCATAAACCTCCTATCTGCAATATGGATTTTGGACTTGGAAAACCACACAGGAAGATCAAATGGCTTGAACACTGATTAACTAATCAGTGACATCATTCAGTCCGGGTATGTTGAGCTGAGCCAACCATACATTCCAGGAAATACACAGAGGACAACTTCTGTGTTTAGAGCTACTGCACTCACACAGATACACAAATTAGTGGATAGAAAGGTGAGGGCCAAAAGGTGAACTTCATTCAATCTCTGTTTCTATTTCATACCATTATCATTAATTAATCTGATTTACATCTAAATCAATAACAATTCTCAAGTGCACTTTCACAGCAAAAACATGGGGGACTAGTGTGAAAGTTTGGCTTCACAGACTGGGTCTCCTAATATATTTTGGGTAAAGTGCATGAAAGGAAAACACACATAGTAAAACAAGAAATAATTTCCAATTCTGTGCGACTCAAATAAAATGACATTTAAATGTAATGCAATAAGATGAGAACTCGTGGAAAACGATCCCTCTGGCTTTTTTCTTTGACTGACTGTAATTTATACAACTTAACCACAGTTTAAAAAGCACAATTGTATTAGCATTCAGTACCACATAGAAAATCAAAAAATGTTTTCTCAAGATCCTATAATTACTACTGCAGAGCGATTGCAACACATTTCCACATGTGAAAAAAAAAGCCAAGGTCATCCTAAAAGGAATAGCCATGCTCTTGTTATGATAAATACAGGCAAAGCTCATTTTACAGTTGGCAGAGGTGTGAATGATAATCAAATTAATGGTTAGAACAACCAAAGCCAGCGAGCGTGTTTTTACAGCTCAGAGAGGAAAAACAAAACATTTGTCTTTCTAAATCCTTCCTCATTGCTTGCAATGCTTTACGTGGAAAGACAAAACAATGAGCTGAAAGATGCTAAAACGCTTTGTAGATCTGAGATGAACTGCTGAGTCAGGTGATAATTCTCTGTGGGTTCATCACTATGAAGCGCCAACTATCACATTATACATTATTTGACCTGTTGTTAATATAAAAATATTGATAAGAGCAGCTTCGAGGATTAATCTTTGAAGCTGTGGTTTCAAGTTAGATTAAAACCTACATTTTGGTGGTAACTGTTCACTGCTGTTGTGTGTTTCTGAACTTCATGATTTGAATAAAACAGTCTCTTTCACCCTCTTTGTGTAGGTGCATGGCTATGCTAGTGAGCTAAACACACCTCCAAAAAAGGTTGAAGATAGGGAGTGGCCTTTGAAATTTTTACTCGATGCAATTGTGAAACTATGAAAACATTATTTTGCAACAAATTCAATGATAGAGTTACAAATCAGAAAACAATGAGATCCCATACACAAGCTGTAGACCAAAGGTATTGTAAACATGAATTACTATAGTAACAAGCAAACCATTTATACTAGCTGGCTGTCAAATTAGATACAGTGTGCTTCAAGCCAGGAAGACACAAAGTATCACCAGTGACATTAAGTCCCCATAGGAAGTACAGTACATGAATTCATCTAGTAAACATACACATCTAACACAACAGTAACTCGCAGTTACTTAGAATGTTGCATTAGCATTAGCTCCAGACAGCTAGACGGCTCTAATAAAAAGAATACCTAGAGATGCTAAATGCTCCAAGGGCATTTAGAGAGTAGATAAAAGAAGCCTGACGATATTCGCTTTGTCACAGATCTCACAAAATGGCGGATGTAACAATGTCAGTTAAGCTGCTATGGAACTCTGCCAGTAGACGTTGCTACTAGCAACAGAATGTTCAACTGACACTGCTGCTGGCAGAATACAGCGTGTTAGCAGTGTTACCTCTTTCCTTGTTGAGTTTCTATTGATGATGTTTGACTTTTCGTAGCTTGAGCTATTATCTTTGTTTAGCCATTGGAAGCTATCAGCGTTTAATGATAATTACTCAGTTCCTCTCTGTATTCTAAACAAAACAGAATTGCAAATTGCATCCTTATTTCCTGTGTAATACCAGATTTTTCCACAGGAAAGCATATTCACTTTCTATTAGCAAAACCAAATAACTGTATATTGCATAGATAATTGTTCCTTCAAGCACAACTGTCAGACCACAGCACGATCTGCACTTGTTTTCACTTATCACTTAATTTCGTTTCACAAACACTAGCAGTTTTTTGAATGACTATGCAGGTGTTTGACTGTCATGAATGATGGGCAATTATTGATGGCAAATAGTTTTAGAGTATAATAGTTTTAGTATTAGAGCATAGAAAAGCAACCACAATAAGTGAAGTGGCTTTACACCTTGTAGAGACTTTGGATATGGCCTTTAGGTTGCATCACATTCTTATCTACAGTATTTTGTATTTAACTCAGCATTTATAGACTGGATGTCTGCTAACAGTTAGCAGTTCTTGTCAGCTTGTGAATGATAACTTCCTCTGCCAATCATCTCCATGTGGCAGGAAAGCAACATTTCCTGTTTATGCTGTTTTACATTGAAATGTGCCACAAGCACACGCACACATGTCAAACTTCTGATCATACTGTCAGAAGATAAAGCTTGGATGATGACTGAGGGTTTCACGCACGCATCAGAGGGCAAGATTAATGTTTTGGCTGCCCCTTGATGGTTGGTGCCAAATTGTTTCCCGGTTTTTACTTCAAGTGAAACAGTATTTTGTGTTAATTACATTCTGGCAGCAGGGAAATATGGATTGTTGTGACAAAGTGTTAGAAAGAAAAACGAACCACTTTTCCTATTAAATTAGCTAAATAACCGGTCTTAATCATGTTCTTGGATCTTATAACAAATGCACACACCCACACAAACATTAACAGACACACAAATGACTCACACCCATAAAACCAAGCCATGGAAACTGGACCAAACAATGAAACAACTTCAGTCAGTTATTCTTTCTTTTCAAGCCATCAGATTTTGGTCAGAATAAAGAAATGATGGGTTGGTTCAGACAATAATAAGACCTAGAGTCTATGTACATTCATTCTAGTGGCTAAATGCTAACATCAGCTTGCTAACATACTCACAAAAACAATGCTAGCATGTCAATGTTTAGCAGGTATAATGTTACCATGTTCACCGTCTTAGCTCAGCATTAGCATGCTAATATTTGCTAATTAAACTCTAAACACAAAATACAGCTGAGGCTGAATGTCATTAGTTTTGTAGATATTTGGTCATGAACTAAAGCATTGGACAAACTGAAATATTTACCTGATGATGGTTCTAGATGGAAAGTTCTAATTGCAAAGTCCAAATTGCATTGAATGTATCCTTCAACTCTAACAAATATGATGAATGCATTTCCTTCCTCATAAAACATTTGCAAAGCCGATTTAAGCAGTATTTTAAATCCAGCACTGTTTATATCTATATTTACTAGCTTGCAGTCTTCTTCTTCCCTGCCTTTGTTGGCACATTTCTGCATATCTTGGCATGTTACTGCTACCTGTACATCAGTGGGATAGTGTGAAACCATTGGCAGGAATGTGTATTGCATGGGCATGTGCGCCCTGGTGCGCGTGTTCGCAATCCATCAAGTAGATGTTTCAGTCTAGACCAAAGTGTTGGACCGACCTATAGACTGACCGACCAACAAACCAACATTGCCATCCCTAAAGCCATGCCGCCATTGCATCTCTGTGGCCAGACAATGTCAAGGTGGTTGAAATTTGCCACAGCTTGCTCTTGTTTTTCTTCATTGTTTCATATCATATCTAGAACCAAAAATAGCTAAAGCAGTGCTCTCTGGCATGACTGTCTTGTCAAGAACAATGGTTAACTGTAGAGTTCATTAAACTGCTAAACGCCTATCCTCAAACCATCTGAAAAACAACTCCAGTCCCACAAAAACACTTGGTTGGTGGTGATGATTCCATACAGGTCACTATAGTAACTTATGTTTACTCAGATGACGGAGTCCTGCACAATCTAATCATCCCTTCAGAGAGATAGAGCTCCCTGTGTTTACTCAGTAAACGGGAGGGAAGTCTTTCTCCTCATGTCTTTGATCTCTCTCTTCTCTGGGTGAGGAAAACTGTTTTGGTAGCAGCAGTCAGATGGCCTCCCCCATCCCTGCGAATGAGACGAATGATCCTCCTTGAATTCATCACACGCAGTGAGGAAATTCTGCTGACAGTAAGTGGAGCCACGTTTGCGCCTGAGACGTTTCCTTTCTCTTCGACAGACGCTGACAGTCTCAAGAGTTCGTCCGCGTGGACCTTTCCATCGCCTTTTCAGTGAGGGGCAGCCAAGTGCAGTGAGTGGAAACCGGACTAAACGGGAGAGAGCATTAAGGGTCCTTCCAACTTCTGCGTGGCCCTGCCGGACACATTCTCACACAGAGGAGTCAAGGCCTGGGTTCAGAACTGGGAGAGCTTTTGGGGAAACCAGTGGAAATCCAATTTCTCGACATACAGAGTGTAAAACAGGGAGAAGAATGTTTTGATATATGTAACAGGAAAAATGTGGAAAGTAAACTAGCACACACAAGTAGAAATATGAGCACACACATTCAAACACTACTGACAAAGAATTAAACTTTCACTGTAGGAAAAGTTTGACTGGTTTGGACATTTGATAAACAGTTCCTGCTGCCATGGCTGTCAAGCTACTGAAATGAACTGTAAATCTATCTTTTGAGTATCAAATACTCACAGCATTCTGTGCGGTACATAAATGCAGCGCTTCATTCTACAAACATTTCAGAATCAAACTGATTAATTGGAAAGCAAAACATAGCAAAAAAGATAGATTCAGGTACAGTATGTAGACAAAGAGTCTCTCACACAGACACACACCGATATAAGTTATAACGTGGCCCAAAATTGGCATTTTGCAGGTTTAAGTACTCTCTGTGACTGTCCGAGTACACTCTGTTTGTCTGAACATACGCTCTTATCTCCTGCCTGTGTTGTTTGGCATTTCTCTCATCCACACACATGCTTCAGAGCGCAGCCTGGTCCTCCACAACGATCTGCTCGGGCCACCCACTGCACAGCCTAACAATCCCAACTCTGTCAGATTCTGGTAGCAGCGTGGCAGTTTCCTGCTTTGGGCTCCATACAGCAAACCCACAGCCAATTATCTCAGCATGGGGAAATAGATGTGTTTGCCTGGTTTTAAAGTAATGGAGACTGTGTTCTCACTGAAGGTAAGAATGAATGGTACCTGAAAAACGTTTTAGTTTGGTGTTGGATCAAAAGGAAAGGAAACTGAGGGACTGCAATGACTTTTCGGTACTTTGGTCCATTGTCCAATATCTGACATAAGACACATATAATTGGTGCCAGTGTCATCTAAAAGTCAGCGTAGCCTTTAAAGGATTATTCTGGTGACGATATATTTTTTTATATTGTCAACAAATCCCATGAAAAGATCTAAACCAAAAACTAATAAGTACATTCTGTGTTGCCATAGAGCTCCATTCTTGTCCCAAAACTATTAAAAAAACACATAAATGAGACACACCACTGCACTGGGTGACATGTTCCCTTCATTACAACTAACATGGGCATTGTATTTTATTTTGAGTTAATCTCACATACATTGTCCTGCCGCCATAAATTCTCACTAACGCACCAAATCCACGACTATGAATAGTCCTCAACCAACCAGTATTTACTTCTGCCTAAGTAATATTTGTTAAAAATGATAGTATGTGACTATATGCTTTTGGCCAGTTTTAAAAGAGCTTTTTTTTTCAGTAGGAGTCAATGGGCTTGGGCTGATTGCCAATGACAATTTGTAGTACCTCTATACTGTATGGTTGTATGCCCACACAACAAGAATAATAGTTAGATTATGACTAACATTACCATTTGACCGCTGCAACATTTCTAAGCCATAAATCTCAAATCTTTTAAAGATGCTCTTCATTCACATTTGATCTCAAGCCAAAGACGGCTATTAAAAAAAAGAAAGAGATTTATGATGTTCCTTTGTTTTCCTCCTCCCTCCCTCTGCTTGGTCCAGACCAGACACTCAGTAGACATTCACGCAGCAGCTGCCTGTAATTCAAGGCATCCTTGTCTAGCACATAAGCTGTGAGCCATTTCACCTGCGGCTGTTTTTCAGACTGAATCTACCAGATGGAGAGTGATGACATGAAGAAACGAGGGATTGTGGTTGGAGGGCGGTGCTGCAGGAAGACTTGAAGCACTGTGCTACGTGATATTCATAATATCTTGACTCTTCAGATATTCTTCTGTCTTCATCCATGATTTGAAGTTTTACAAGCATTACATAAAAGCATTAAGCTTGTCATCAAGTAACACTTTAACCCCCGTATTTAGTATTTCTAAGCACTATATTGTTGTTGTCCAATGAAAACCATGTACCTCCATGTAACTATTTTAAAACCCATTGTAATATCAAAAATTATTTAAGTGCCTTTGCCGAGAAATCTGTTTCTGTACAGGAGATCCTGTAAAACCTGTTATATGTTGAAAATATAGTCATCATATGTCATTAAAACAAAGGTTATGATCTGCAAAACTTAAACATTTCGTGCTCCAACAACAAACTGAGAAAAACAGGATAGTAAAAGCCACAAACCTTTGCTCTATGAAATCAATTTTACTTCCATAAATCTCCATTACAGCATTCCGACCAGTGATCACCGATGGTGAGATGCCACCCCGCATATCTCTTGCTAGCTTGGTCATACATTTCCTGGGATAAATTCCACTTTTACAGTATCACATGTTTGCGATTTTTATGAAATTATACATTTCTTCTGATTACGGTGCAAGAAATAATAGGGTTTGATGATTTGAATCACAAGCTAGCAAGTAATTCTTTCTGGGTTTAATTAGCAGTTTCACCTCTATACTGTGGATGGAAATCAGGACACAATTATGGTGGCAATTAACCCCAATCTCAAAATATTTAACTATGTCATTATCACTTCATAACAGTGTAATGGCAGAACTACAAAGTGCGCTGGTTTGGTCATAAAGCAAAAGTTCCAGTCATGCAACCATCGCCAAAAGGCAGCAGAACGGTGGCATACATAAGAGCCAGATGTGCAGGCACATCGCGTGGGATCTGCCCAAACAACAAACACTTTTGGAAAACAAAGGCTAAATAACACATGGTATGTGAGTCTCAAACTAAAATAAGATTGTTCCTTTTTCCTCAGACTGTTTATGACATCTGTGAAAGAGCATTTGTACACGACAGCTGTAATTTTTGTTAAAGAAAATATAAATAAAATCCAGCTTGAAAAATATTTCTTGATCTTGATACTTAACAATGGGTGTGATAAAGTGCCTTAAACAGAGAGTCATGACATCCTCGAGGTATTTACAGCAATGGCATGGTAACAATAAACACATAAATCTATTTTAGAACAGCTTAATTCCATTTCAAAAAATATCTTTCAAGACTCAATTCAGGTACAAGTTGGGCAATTTGTTTTTGCATCTTGAGAGTCAAAAGAGCAATTTTTTTTTCTTTACACAATAATATCATGCCTTCATCTCCAGGGTCTTTCTCCACAGTCCAGAGAAAAGTGACTGTTACCATACATCATAAACAATATGAACAGTGCAGAGAGTGGGAACAGGAGGTGCTAGAAACCATCAAATTAGAAGCAAATGGTCCAGAACTTTAAGGAGGAAAATCACATTAAAGCTGTCCAACCTTTGGGTGAAGTGGGAAGTGGAAAAAAAGCTGATGATCTGCAAATTTGCCAGAAATAAGTTTCCGTATGGAAAAAATTATGTGACATCCACCCCTTTATTTTTTCTATGAAGCAAAGTGAAAATGAGAGGGGCCCAGTGTTGCTCCAGGGGCCCGTACATCCCCTTGTAGCCACAGACACAAAACCTGAGTAATAGAAGCGGCTGATCTGACCTGGTTCTGACCAAGCTGGAAAAAAAGGGACAAATCCATAAAAAAGTCACAAATCTGTCTCTCTGATTTCCTCTTTAGAAAAAGATGTTGGCCTCTCCTTCAGCCTCAAATCCTATTCGTATACAACGCAACAAGAAATAATGTAAGATGTCTAAACTCCCAGTGGGACAGAGTCAGACCTATAGACTGTTTGGACAGAACTTAGGAGAAGCTGTTGCTTGAGACAGATGAAATGGAAAGAATTATGACTGATTATCCACTGACTGTGCAAAGTGAAAATTATGAAAAGGTAAGTAAAACCTCATGGAAACTTGTTAGATGGCATTCAACAGAATATGCTACAGCACTAATCAGTCAGTCAGTCACAAGAAAACAATCATATGGACGCATATGGTCACATAATTAAGAGTAAACTTGTGACTTAAATGAAAGTATGTACTGTATGTATGTATTACAGTATTTAAGAGCACAACAAGTAGGGTACAAAAAAGGAAAAAGGCCTTTAGATAATATATATTAACATCATGGATTACAATAAAAGAATTTTGTAATCCAACAAATTAGGAATTTTGATTGAGGTAATCTCAACTGAATAACAGAATAACTTTGTAAACATTTAAAATTTAAGCCCTTGAACAAGACTTTATATCTGTAGCAGCTCCAGGGTTGCTGCCCTGCTCTATCAGATTTTGACCTTTGACCTTCTTGTCAAAGGGGGAATCAATAATGTATCAAGGAAGCCCACTATCTGACTGGCAGGCCTGCACCTCTGTCTCATAGTTTTCACAGATGTTAGCTGTTGGCTCGGGCCGCCCTGAAAATAATTGAACACAAAACGATGATCATGTTTCCACATGCACGGCCTCCACAAGGCCTGTTGTGTGACAGGGAGATGGACACTTTGTTGCGGCCCCCATCGGAGAGCCGACAGGCAGGGACTTCCACTGTCGTGACCCTGACATTACGGAGCCACGTGTGTCCGGAAAGAATTACTCCAATGTGATCCAGAATTTACACACACATACACACACACAAGCGCGCACATGTACACACAAACACGTAATCCAGTGTTTTAGTATTGGATAATGAGACACTGTAAATGTCAGTCCATAATTGGTATGTTTGCTTAAATTGTCTTCATGTATAAACTAATGTCAGAATTATTCCATTCATCTAGGTAGAAACAATTTCCAAGTCATTTATGAATTCATTATGAGTAATACCTGGCACCAGGCTAAGTGCAATTATTACGTCAACAACCCTTTTAAACCCTTTGCACATATGATCATTCACATGCTGACCCTTTAAAGGCCGACTTTGGCTATATTGAACCTTATTTCTATGTATTATGTTGGGTTAGTTTCATAATATTTAACCATTGTCTGGTTTGTGTTGACCTTCTTATAAAACTACATACAAAACAAGATTGCAAAAATATAAACAGTATAAAAAAACACAGATTTTCAAAACAAAGTACAAAGATTTCTAAAAAAAAATAAAGAGTTATGTAAATAAAAAACAATAAAATATAAATATCATGAAACACAGATGTAATGCATAAAATAAAATAAAAACAATCAACATAACTTCCTTTGTATGTCTGTACCCAGCTGCAGCGTTCTTGTTTAAATAGTCTTTCGTAACCAGGTGCAATTTCATTGACATTCTGAATCTCATTTACAAGGGATGCCAGGACAGCTGCATCAAGTTAACTTGTTCCTTCCTTCTGTGCAGGGAGAACAGGGAGTACCACAGCAGCTCTGTCTGTTATTGAAGTTCAGACTGACGTTTTATGAGCCACCGTACATGTATGAGCCGTGTTTGAGTCCACTGGTGAGGCAGAAAAGAAAGGACACTGGGACCAAGCTGGTATGTTTGTATTCCAGTTGCCCACTAGTGACAATGACTCTGAGTCATAATGCTGTAATGTAATCCACTATGGTCTGTCCTGGCCTGCTTTTGTTTCTGGAGCTAACATCACCATCACATCAGATGGCTGAAACTTCATTATTTCTGCACCATTCAAACTGCACAGTAGGTGTATACAGTCCTTATTTAGTTGTTTAACACTGTAGCAGTACATACCATCTCTGCTGTGTTTGCACGTTTGTCATGCAAAGAGAAATGCTCGCCCAACAGCCAGCAACATTATGCCCACTTCCAAGCTGGGATGGCGTGAAGATTCACTGTTGATAGCTCTGTGTGCAGTTTAGAGCTCAACAATCAGTCGATTGAACTGAATTCTTGATCATCAGATGATTAATCTGCAACAGTTTTGATAATAGATGGATCGGTTAAGTAATTGTTCAAGCAAAGATGCCAAAAATCATCTGGTCCCAGCTGAGGATTTGTTGCTTTTCTTTTTCTTCCATGATAAGAAACTGAATATCTTTTGGTTTTGAATGTTTTTTGGTCAAAACAAGATGACTTAGTTGCAGTTATCCATCCTGGTGCTTGTAATAACTGAGGGGCAGGCTCTCTGAGCTGATTTTTTATGCTTATATGAATGTGGTCAAAGTGGTTTAATTGAGTTTTAATGAACCAAACCGACCACCAGCACAGACTGCCATGCTACAAATAAATGTAAAGGCTTAAACAAAATATAAGAATTTTTATATTTATTCCTAGTTCTTTAGGTTTTCAGGTCAATAAATAATTTATGGGTCAATAGATCACAAGGGTAAATCCCTTTAGACTGCTTTTGGATTAGTATTACACAGCTCTTATTGCTGGATCACTTAACAGTTTTAATCTTGTTATGTAATTAAAAATTAAACCGTGTTTTAATTTGCAAACTAGCTTCATACACTGTATTGTTATAAAATGAATAATAACTCACAGACGAGCAATGAAAAGGTAAGTGGATATCTCCGCTGAGGATGTCTTGAGTTGTATAATACTGTAGTAGGCAGATCAGTTAAAGTGCTGACTGTGCCTGGAGTCTCCATTTTTCTCCGAGGCAGCCTCCCCGGATCAAAGGCATACTTGTACAATCTGGGCAGTAACAAAGTGAATTTCTCCAGTTCCTGTGATGCATTAAGCCCATTATGTAACAACATTTTAGACTGCTTAAGGGAATTTCACCCAGTTTTGACCCACAGCATCTTTACTTCCTCGAGGATTGTTTTCCATCACATTTTAATCCTGATTGACAGAACCGGGCCAAGGTGGATTTGGATATCCTAAAGACAAAAATTACAATCATGGAAGAGACATTAAGGTAGAAGAATGTGAAATGTAACCAATTTCTATGATATTCTGATATGATATACTTCAACTCTTTTTAAAAACCATGAAAAGACTTTGAGAATGTACAATTTGAAAACCTTAGGCTAAATTTCTATCACGTCCTCCTGCTGTTTAACGTCATCACAGTTCTTGGACAAAATCTACTTACCACATATTTGGGGCAAAGCTGCTCGGGTTACCCCTCAGACACAATAATAACCTCAGAGCAATTAGGCTGCATCTGATAGCAAGCAAGTATGTCTTATCAGTCTCTAAGTACTCTGTACTCTGGCCATGATCAAGGAACAGTGCTTCCGTTCGACTAAACGGCAGAACTCCTGTGCTAAATAACTCGACTGTGGCCTATGGAAAAAGTGCATGGAAGCCTGCATCTAAGATAACAGGTCATCTATATGACCCCTTTTCCTGCTGCTAACCTCAAACATTGTTGGTATAAGTATGTGATTGGCAGGTTGTAACTGAGTGCAGGAAATCAACACTGAAGGACAACAAGTACATGTCTGAGGGTGAAATTTAGCGTTCATTTCCAGAGGTCTCTCTACATAAGAAAAATACAGAGGATGTTTACATGTAATTACCTCAATGATGTCACGGTTTGGCCCCTGGGTGCTTTTATTTTGAAGTTCTGTCTTGTGTTCCCGCCTCCTGTCTCAGCCCTCAGTGTTTTCACCTGTGTTTGTTCTCACCTGTCTCTAATTCCCTCGTTAGTCCCTTCCCTATTTGTACCTGTCCTTTTCAGTTGGTTCTCGTTGGTTCATTGTTCTCTGTTCCATGTTGCGTGTCGTAGCTCCTTGTTCTTCCAGCTTGCCTGCCCTGCCTGCCCTGCCTGCCCTGGTTGCTTACCCGCCTGCCCACCTACCTACCTGCCTGTCCTGCCTGCTTACCTGCCTCCCTACCTGTCTGTCTCCAATAAAATCCCTTTTGTTCCACCTCCACTCGCTGTCTGCGCCTGGGTCCTTCACCTGCTCCCCACACCGTAACAAATGAGATAAAATTAAACTTGTGTTCCCTACATTGTAGATGCCGTTCAGTTCATTCATAGCACAAAATACCCAGAAATCTCAACTTTCTGATCTTCTTCTTAAAGCCACTGTGTACAATTTGAAAATGTCCAACTTTAACGCCCTTGTGTGGTAGTATTGTCATTGACAGCATTGTTATATTTTTCCCCAACAACAAACATAAGCCATCAGAATAATTTGAAAGATGTTATAATCACGTGAAACTCATTCAGAGTGGCTTTAGGGTGTGTTCAATTTCAGCGTGCTGCAAATGTTCCCCCTGTTTATTTGTTATAAACTGTAGTTCTTAAAAACTGTATATAAACTGTAGGTCTATTTGCCACAAACTACCAATGTATACTGACATTAAAGCTGTTAACTAGCTAGCAATGTAAGTTCAAGCAGTGTGGTTTGTGATACAGCTCAGACTCAAAACTTACCAGGAACTTGAATGTTGAATTTGTTTGAAATGGGGAAATGTATGCTTCTCCGGGTTAGCTTAAGCAATGAACTCAGAATGATGTAAGTCAGGACATGGAAGAGAAGATCATGTGACCACCATTGACTTTGTATGCCGTCCTCGGCCTCTATAATCTGCATCACGTTAAGTTTGAACACAACACATGCAGACGCTTTCTGACACAGTCAGGAAAATAATCAGCTCCAGCCTCGTCTGCCTGCATCCTTCTGAAGGAGGCAAGACTCTGTCCTTCGTTCCAAACAGGAGATGAATCTGTGAAGCAAGTTTGTGACAGAGCAACCAAAACAACGGTGAGAAGAAAAGTCTTTTACATTTGGTTTCATTTCTAATCAACAAGTACCACCAAGACTTGCAAACAAACACCTGCAAGTAAATTTTTTCCTCACCTACTTTGTGCATTTTATTGTCTAGAGGACTGCATGGGATGTAAATTACATAATCACAGTCCAAAAGACCACAAAAATTGTTGTCTTATTACAAGTGTTTCCTTAATTATTTAATTAAATAACTGGACTGAAAAAAGAGCTCCAGTGTCCCCATTTGGAAAACAGACTTTACACAAAAAAATGACCTGGTGTTGCTGACAAACAAGTCTGTGAACTGGCTGCGAACTACACAGATCCACATCCTCTTTACAGTGGTCGGTGAAGGAAAGAATGAGAGGAAAGGGCAAAAGGAAGAAGAAACCCAGACACCCAGCAGAGGAGCAGCCAGATTATAAATCACTGTAACCAGAAAGGACACGGCCCTTCTGCAACAGCATCACTGCTTTTCTACTGCAGCTTCAGCGGTTAGTTCCACTTCAAATCACGACGACGAGGTGATGGAGGAGAGCTGCGTCAAAACGAAGAGTCTTCATGGAAAAGTTTGGGGAAACGTCACTTAGATTTCCATGAACCGTGACATCCTAGATTATACACTGTCTACACTTCATGTTTCCTCTGGATTTGTGGGCACGGTTTGACATGTTAAAAGAATAAAAGCTCCAGAATATTCTGCATCATATTTCAGTTTAAGAGAAACATTTTGGCTGGATCTGCGAAAAACTCCTGATCATGTTGTTGTTTGTTTATGGGCTCAAGTAGTGGGAAAGCTTTGAGAACTGTTAACTGGAAGTCAGCGCTCAGATTCCACTGCATTTCACTTTGGTGAGTGGTGAGAACTCAGATGTAGTCAAACCCAAGTAAGTCTTAGCTGTGCACGGCTCCAGACAGAAGCTTGGACTGGGAAAAGGCTCGATGACTGTGATGACAGTGAGTCCAAGGGCCAAAGACAGAGCCAGACAGCCTGAACGTCACCACGGGTACATGACGCTTTTCATCAAGCTGGAGATCCTGCGCCATTCCCATGAGTATCAGTCTCACAGGGGATGAAGCAGAAATTCAAGGATTCCCAAACACAGAAAACCCTCAAACAATTCAAACTGGGTAAAAAAAAACACACAAATACTGAACATGGATTGATATAAAAGATCCACAGGTGCATCACATAATATTTACGAGGCTTTTTAGAGAGCGGGCAGCAGAAAATGTCTGCTAAGGTAAACAGGTGTTGGTCTGCTGTTGTTTTTTTTTTTTTACTGTTAATCATAAAACGAAGCTGCATGATGTGTGCACGTGTGGTTTAGGCTCAAAAACAAATCCTTAAAACAGGAAGGTGAAATCATGACATCTGTGTTTCATTTGTTTACTTGCAGACGATTGTAATGTCATGTAGATTTGAGCTCAAGACACAGATAAGCCAAAATGGAGTATGAATTTGTATTTGAAATGTGGAAATAGGAAAAAAATTTCAAGGGTCAAGGAAAAACAAGAAGTTACTCAACAGTATTTTCCATCTTCTGTTGGCATGCTTTCAAAGCTGCTCATTCATGGACCTCCACCGTGAGATGCTGGAAACGTCTGAGGAGTGCCAAGGACATTCTAGTGATAAAAGTGAACCAGGCTGGAACGGCTCCTTTAACTTCTAAGAATCGCAGTCCTGACGTATAATCAATCAATCTTCAGACGACATACAGACATACACACGTCTGTATAACCATCAGAGAGGATTTAGGGGGAAAACTTGTCTCTGTATCTGTGAAGTGAACTACTGTAGCAAAATACATACAGATCATGTTTGTATATATATATGTTGTATATATCAAAAGAAAGAAAATGTTTAGCATTTTTAGTTACTGCTCATGAGGGAATACCTATCCAAGAGAGTGAGGTTGTTTACTTCAGCATCATCTACAGTGCTCTAAATACGATGGTAACTAGGGGTGGGATGATAATTGATATAACTGTTTATCCTGATTAGACAGTCCGTACTGCAAAACGTCACCAGAACAACCAGCAATCCCTTTTTTCCAACCCTGACAGAACTACTTCAACAATACAACAACAGCAGCCAGAGGTGCCTGTAAGATAAGTCTGTTTGACTCCATCCACTTTGGTCACAAGGCAGTTTACATATTCATCATCGATCGTCGATCCTAAAACTAACTAACTCAGTCTATAGGATACTGGTCTCCAATATGACCACAACAACACGCAAAGCTTTCTGAAGAGTCCTGTATCCACTTGCTTCTAACATGCCAAATGAATTAGCCAACTTGTACAGAGATGACAAACAAGGTTTCCCACAAAAGAGCTAAAGCTAAAAGAGCAGAGACACTATAGAGAGCTGAAATGAAACTAGAACATCCAGGTTCTGTTCCACAAGAGAGAAAACCTCATTCAAAATCACACTGACATTTGTAGTAAAGCGAGTAAATCCAGCCTTGGAACTTAACCTCACTCAACAGTATGTTGTGTGGATCACTATAAGATAAGGATAGCACATTTTTGAAAAACCATCGATATTGTTCATTTAATATTTTTGTATTTTGCACCCTTTAACAACACAATTTCCCATAAGTACCAGACCATTACGGATTAAACATCACCAGCTCGGCAGAAGAGTCCATGGGCGAGTCGCAGCATATCATTATAGTAAGTTAAGCTCTGTCAGTCACAGTCTCACTATGCATGTAGCTTACAAGCTAGAATATAAATTCAACTGGATTTCCAACTTTGCTTTTAATACAGAGAGAATAAAGTGCTCTTGTTGCCCTTTGGAGGCACTAATGTATTGTACACAGTAGTAATTACACAAAATGCCTGACTCAGTGTGCCTTTGGATGCTAATTTGTACAGTATGTTCAGTGACAGCCAAGATGTGATGCCCTGAGCAATAAACAGCGTGCGAAGAGATGGTGTTGGAGATTATCTCCCAGCTGCTTCACCCCTCATTATAGCCTTTTATCTTGCAGATGCTGGGGGAGATATTAAATCTGAGAAATATGTTAACCCCCCCCCAGAGGCGTAGATACCTCTCTGGTCTTGACTCCAACAGGGAACATCATAGTGTGACAAGCCTCACAAACGCCCCAAAGCAAGAGGAAAGAACAAGCAAAGACAGAGAAAGTGCTAACAATTTTTGGGTGAAAACTATTCTAAGGACATGTTTGTTATCGTGCGTTTCATTTGAGAGAGAGCAAAGCTGTCAATGGACATGATTGGACAAGCCTGAACTTCTATTCTGTGACTGACTGAGCACAGACGTGGATTTGTCAGACACCATGTGGCTGTTTTATCTTCCTGACTAATAATTTTTTTTTTGCTGCTACTTGTCAATGCTTTGTTGCAATGTTTGATTTGTTTTGAGCAATAAGACATAATGATGCGCTGACAGCCAAGATGACTGTTAAAATAAATAAATAAAATGTGTTTTGCTGTATTTTGGATACCAGCCTACCACAGTAGGCACCGCCTTGTGGAATTTAAGCATGCATCACCTACAGCTGTTTCAATGTGGTCTGACTCTTAATGGACAGGTTAAAATATTTTTTCCAAGCATTTTTGTGTTTTGTTATTTTAAAGGTCACATTATCCAGTTAGAAGGGGCTAAAAAACTTGTTCTTTGGCCTTTCAATTGGTTTAATTTTTATCAGTTTTTACCTTATCCCTAAAATGTTTTTTTAAAGGCTGTAGAAGGGACTTGGATGTTTATGATAATTGGCTCAAGTATTGTAGTCATGTGACTTGCTGGTCACACTCTGGGATCAACTGTATCTGCTGTCAGTGAAGTTGTGAAAACAACACTTACATATCACGACCTTTTAAGTTGATATGGTGAACTTGTTACCAAACCATTGCTTATTTACACATCCAGCAGTTACGGAGCTACATTATCATTCATTTGGTGTCGTGTTTCTGGTCACCTGACGAATGTCAGTCCAAATGTTTTAGCTCTGTTTTGGTCTCTACCAACTCCTGAGGGAAATATCTGACTCTTTAGCTGCTAAATGCTCCACTATGTTCACCAGTGAGTTGCTAACTTTGTCTGTCTGATGTTTAGTGCTTGGCAGGTAGTGTACAAGTAGTTAGTAAGAGCGTTTTTCGCTGAAACCAGCTGCCTGCTGTGCCTGAAATCAACACTCAACGGTGAGAGTGAACCAAAACTGTAAAGTTGCGAGCTGAAACTCGCTATAAACTCGCTCTGTAAGGCTGAGGAGAGCTGCAGACTCAGGTGATAGGTTCATCACTACGAGCAACACCTTTCACATTGTTATTTGATACATTTGTTACTATCAACAAAAAAAAAACCAGATTATAGCTGCTCTAAAATAAGTGTTATTTTTACCTGTTTGCAATGTTTGGAAGAGATTTTATTTTGAAAAATACTGTTGTTTTCTTTCAAGCTGTAGTTTTTGAAAAAATCAGAATTATATTTAGATATTTCTGGTAGTTTGACTTAAAATTTCTGTATTTCCCATGATATGTTGCCCACATGGGGGTGAAAAAAATAGCTTACTATTGAGTTACTACTTAGTAATTACACTTACTTCGCTGTTGTACATTTTGCTCTGCCAGTTTTCAGGAAATGCAGCTTTCAACACAATAATTGCAATACTTAAGTTAAATGTCTTTAAATAGCTCTAATCAAACAATCAGCACATTTTATTTATTGCAGCCAATTTAGTAGCACTGCTCAAACAGGCACCGTTTTACATTCTTTGTTCTACTTGTTACATTCTATACTCTTTTGTATTTATGAATTTAATGAACTACAGTTATTTCCTACATCTCATTGATACAGTTGATTGTAGTGTAGATAAAAATGCAAATTTAGATTTATTTACACTGAGCCTTGATGCATTGAACATTAATGATGAGGGAAAATCTGGGGATATTTTTAGCTCAATTAGGCTCTAAAATAAAATCAGGGAGTGTATCTTTGATCCCTTGGACTCCTGGTATTGGTGGATTTGATGCTGTGTTTACAAGCTTTGTCGACAGAGTCCTGCAATTTGTAAAAAATCCCACATAATGTGAATGGGATTTCCCCGTCGGTAAATTGTACTTACATAACATTAAATCACAGCAACAACGTGTCAGAGTACTTGAGCATGACTTCTTGTTACGTAAAATATCCAGTATTGCAGTATAACACAACTACAAAAAAATAAAATGTATATGTTGACAAATCAGCACCATGCAGCTTTATCTATATGCTTATTTTAAATCATTCACTAAGTAATAATTAGGACTACTTTTGGTCAACAAGTAACCACTAATGTTAATATTTGTGCCACAAACACACACAACTTGTACACCCACATTTGACACACACACACACACACACACACACACACACACACACACACACACACACACACACACAAATAGCACTGATAAGGTGCTAGCAGCCCTTTTCTTTCAATGCACAGTCAAACACTGTTACGTCTGGAGTGTGTGTCTCAGGAGAGAGACAGGAATGCAGTTGTGGGCTATTTTGAGTTTTTAAAGGAGCACCGGGGTCTGACCCTGAGAAAATCTGACATAACACTTTGTCAATATTTGGAGGCCCACTCTTCTTCTGTCAATGGCCAAGTGTGAATGCCCCTACGGTGCTCAGACATTTTATGACTGTACTTGTGAGTCATTGAATGCCTTTTACTTCCTAATCTAAACCTAAACCATAAACAATAATTCCCCAGAGAAACATAAGAGCAGTCATTAAAAAAAAACGTTCCCACACGAAAGAAATGTGCATGTTTCTGTGTGTATGTGTTCACATGTATCTGTGCAGACTGACAGAGGGCAAACTGTGCTAACAAGCCCTCATTCATCTGTTTTACAGCCACCTGGAGAAGAAAGTCACTCTGGCTGTTCCTTGTATCATGTCACTCTTTGGCTCAATGCTTTGTTTCATTAAAACATCCAGTGTAGTTATATTATCAAATGTTCTACAATAAACCCCAGACAGTCATTGGAAAATGATCACTAATGAGCTACCACGGGACAGCAGAGGGTGTGGACCACCTAGCATCTCATTACCCTGGCACGCCGCAGCCATCATCATGCTGTCAAAAACTGTGCTGCGCTCATCAGTCATAAAATATAAAGAGAGAACAGAGAACATGGCACCCTACTATGATGCATGATTTAGTTTTAGCTTCTGTGCCTGCACAGAGGAAGTCAAAGTCGGTTTTGACCCAACACATACTGACCTTTGGCCTCTTAAAGTTCATGTCATTAAGGGGAGAAGTCTAGAGCAGCCAATCACATACTCCCAAACAGTTTGGGCTTGAAAGTTTCATCTCCATTTATGTGCCCAACCAGCGGAGTCAAACAGGACAAGTTGTTGAGTAAACATCTGAAAAACATTCATGCTTTTCCACTGATTATCCAACTGAGGCCATGATGGGACTCACTTGTTACGTGTTATCTCCTCCAAACTGTGAACCAAAGCTGAACTTTGAATCTGGGGCATTTCAGGCCAAGTTGTCAGAATTTGCTGTTTGCTTGTTAAATAATGGCAAAACAGTCCTTGAAATAGAGAAAAAAAAAAGAGAAATCACTGGTGACAAAGGTGACGAAATCTGCCTACCAGAACTTCTAAAGCTCACTAATTAATATGTTATATCTCGTTTGTTTAATCCATACATAACCAAAGAATAAAAATGACAAGTTGCGGCGTTATGGGGGGTTACAGTGACGACAAGCTTTATGCTAAGCTAAAATAACCGACTGCTAGCTGTAGCCTCTAATTTACCAGTATCTATCTTCTCATCTAACTAAAAGCAAATATTTCCAAAACTGTTGAACTATTGCTATAAGTTACTTATCAATAATATGCATCTTATCTTGAATTTCTGCATCATTAAAGTTTATCTTATCTTAAATGGTTCTTTATATAGAATGCTCTTGGAATTGATCACAAAACACATTTTTACTCTAAAGAGGATGTTTTGTAGCCACATTATTCTGTTTCAATAGGCATAATATTTTTTTGTCCAATGTTGCATTTGTTACTCCTCATTATCTAGCTCATGCTAATTAGCTAGCTTGTAAGTTGGTGCCAGACTCTTGAGTTGTATAACAATCAGTGATGTAATTCTCCCGGTACCCTTTTAAGCTCTTGCTCCCTGCAAATAAAACAGCTGCACTTTGAATTTGAGCAAAAAAAAGCGTAGTACCAGATCACAGTCTTGTATAACACATACCGAAAAACAAGATCTACTTTAAACACATGAAGGATGAGACGTCAGATTGTCTCAGATTGGTTTGCTTTAGACATGCTTCTGGTTTGACTGCTCTGGAGGTTTAATAATGATCTCACTGCTCTCAGCTTTCTGGGCCCAGAACACACAGTTACTGAAACACCAGTGCCTTATCACAGCGGGCCATGGAAAACTCAGCAAGATGAAAAATAAGCCAAGATTTACCTCTGTTTTTCTTTAAATCAGTGTATAAATGTACACCTTGCAATGCATGTAGTCATACTGCAGGTGCATGTGGATATGCAGATTCCTTCGCTGTTTTAATGGAATATTCTTGTAAGCCCTTAAAGTGCGTCGATCTCTGCGGGAAAGCAATTGTGTAACATCTTGGCATACGAGACAGGAAAAACTGTGCAGACGAGCAGCAGAGATCTGAGTGTATCTAATCTCAAATGCTTGAAAAACACACTGACATATAAATATTTGGATAGCTGCATTTCATCTGAAGAAACTCCACGAGTGATTTTTCGCAACAACACAAAAATGGACTGACCAAAGCTCCAACAGCTAACAGCAAACTCTCCATCCACCTCGGCTGCATCACAGTATGAATCCTATCAGTCTTGACGTACACAGAAGCTCGACTTCCACCACTGGGATGGTTTACAATGTGACTTGTGTGACAGCCAGTGGTGTGAAACACACACCAGTGTTGTCTGTCTGAGGGCTGTGAGGAAACATCCACTCCCCCACCTCTCTGGTCGTCCAGTACCTGCTGTTCCCTCCAGCATCTGCTCCCCATTCCCAAGATCCCAAAGCGCAGGGCCTCTCAGTGGGAGGGAAAGTCACTTATATGTGAGCCTGTCTCGGAGAAAGGAGCTTTACAGAGATATAACTTTGAAAAGGGCAGAAAACAGAACTAAGGGAAGCTCGGTAGGTTTCTGGTCAAAGGAAAAAGATTTGAAAGCTTCTAGTTTGAAGGTGGCTTTGTGCCAGACTAAGGCTCAATTGTGAAGGAACAGCGGGATTTACCAGGAAGTAGATTGTAGTATTGCACCTGTGCTTGGCATTGGTATGTCTCATTACATTTCTGTGCTGCTCTTGTCAATGTAAGTTGCAACGTAACAATGGGATAGGAAATAAAATTGCAAAAAGTTAAACAAATATGCATCATGCTGGGTACCAAATGTAATGATTTAGTTATATATCATTAACAAATAGATAACATGTACCATAAAACTTGACATACAAAAACAATATTAACCCTTGACATTAATATTCATGTGTTTTTGTGTGAATCCGGTGTGTTCCCCAAACTAAATGAGACAGCATCTGGTTAATCTCAGAAGTATGTCCACCAAACCTTGTTATGTAATCTTTACACTCTGTGACAGATTACATAACAATCACTTACTTAACCACAGATGAATGAACATGGGTTTTTTTTTTTTTGACTATACAGTTGTGTGAGATTATTATCAAATGTGCAAATGTATCTCTATCACTCTATACCTTTGTTTAAATCACCTGGTTTATACAACGCTGAATTATTGGCAGAGGATTAAATGAAATGCACTGTAATTAATAGATGACTTGGCTAAGTTGTTACACCTGGCATTGGATCATTCCTTATAGATGTTGGACAAATTAATCTTTCTTATGGAGAGGTTTTTAAACTATGGGCACGGTTTATATTTTGAATGAATGTACAAGCCAATTCTCCAACGTCATGATTTAGGCAATTTGCAGCCCAGTTTGGAAACGACTTGCATATTGACAGATATGGAAGAAGGGATTTAATAATTTTATAAGATGGCACAACTGCTGCTTTAAGATCAAAACAGGCCAAAAGTTACGCAAGTTGTAGGTCTTGGTTGAAGGTGTAGTTCAGGGATTGTGGTTACTCCGGGAGGATCATATAATACGGACACAGTTACTCAAGTAATTCATTAAAAAGTGAAATTGTTTTTTATCTATTTTCTCAATCTATCACTGGCATTCCTGGGCTGTAGAAGGTTATTGTTTGGTGATTTTTCTTCACAGAAGAGAATGAAAATCAGTGCTGAAGGGCCAACAGCACCTTCCTACTAGAGTTACTCTGTGATGCCTAATAATGCAATAATAAAGCTAATTCTATGACACTAACTCATGGCTGCAAAGGCCATGGAAACTCTGAGAGTGAAAAATAAATGAGCCAATTAACTCACAGAGAACGGCTTCCTGTAAGGAATCTTCTGCCAGTGTATAAAACTGGGTTTACGTAACACATCGCCGTGGGTACATACAGCCAAAACATACTGAGAAGACGCACAAGGCCACTGTCACGTTAATGCTCATGAAGACGAGTGGAAAACTCATCAGGTCACCATCACTTAAAGTTAAAGCTGACCTTTTGGAGACTCAGTACAGGAAGAACTGGCTCATACATGGTGAGACTGGATCCTTTTGCTGTTTTAGATTTTTGTGAGGCATATACATGGATGATTTGTTTTTTAATTTATTTTTCATATTGGATAAATGGAATCTGATATTATTATTCCCATTAGTTTATTACTGACATGTGATGAATGAAGTGCATTTTGGTTGCATGTGTTAATTTCAACAAACTGTAAATACAAAATGCTCTGGCCCAATCAAAGCATTTCAATAATTCTGTTACTGGAACTTTACTTTGGTAATAGGTGGAGTAGACCTTGACAGACTAATGTTTCTGAGTGGGTGTATTGCTTCACTATTGTGCTGTGCAGCTGCAGCTCAAGTCGTACATAGTCACTTCCGCACTGAAGTTTATCCTGGATAATCTTTCTGAAGAATTCCTGAAGTTTCCTTCAGGCAAAACTGTGACAGGGCAG
The DNA here is from genome assembly GCA_002120245.1 of Maccullochella peelii. Lineage (NCBI taxonomy): Eukaryota > Metazoa > Chordata > Actinopteri > Centrarchiformes > Percichthyidae > Maccullochella > Maccullochella peelii. The sequence continues at coordinate 33,163 of LKNJ01001748.1, forward strand.
TGTTTTTTAGACAGAACAGCACCTGAACATAAAAAAATCACTGTGTTTGGTACCACAGTAGAAAACATTTTCTAAAAAGCTGGATTTACAGTATTTAAAGAAAAGTTGGAAAGTTATTTATTGTATGTCTGTTTGCTCAAAGGAAATTTGTCTGAATACACCTGAAACCAGAGCTGGCGTCAGTGAATACCATGACATTTTTTAGGAATTTGACCAAATATATCATAAACTCAACAAGTTCACGAACAACAACGACAGAATAAGTTGTTTGCCAATGACTCCCAAAACGACATAGGCTTACCAGACCTTCGTCATCATGGTAACAACATGTGGTTAACGTTGTGAAACTGTCGCAATTTGGTTAGGTTCAGGCACCAAAACTACTTGGTTAGGTTCAGGAAAAGATCATGGTTTGAGTTAAAATAAGTACGTTAGTAAGTTACATCACGTGACTTACTAATGTAACTTAACTTGCATACGTAAGTTAAAATAAGACAAGGTTAACTTTTGGTTTTACATGTGGTCTCCTGGGTGACTGACCCATCCATCCACCCCAACCTCCACGTCATGCAGACTTTATTGCTCTTTATACTACCTAACCTGACTTCTGCCATTTCATACAAATGTAAATATGGGTCATAATAACCTGCTGCACAGACGACCTACTGTATATGGACATATCTTTGGGAAGAACAGTCTCCATAAACTCAATATCTGTCATTCTGCGGTATTCTGTTGCATTCTCCTTTTAATCTGTACTGCTCAAATATACATTAAAATCACTAACTTGAACTTGGCATATATGTGAAGAATCTTATGCTAGTGAGTGTAAATCCCTCCTGCTTGTGACCAAGACCAGCTGCAATACAGCAGATAGAGAAGTGAAGGCTGACAGATTTAAAGCTTAACAGATTTCTTCTTTTTTTTTAAATTTTGACTGCATATTTAAAAAAAGGCATTTTAAGCAGCTGCCAGTATTCATCCTAGCAAGTCTCCAATGGTGTTCGTGAGGATTCTTGAAAGTCTTGTCATTCCTTCTTTTACAGACTTCATTATCCTCAAATTAATCATCAGAGTTTTTTTAAATTATGCCGTGAACTTGGAGGCAGAGACCGAGGGGGAGTAAACACTGCTCAGTAACGGCTCCAACACTGTTAGCTGTTTTGGTTTTGATGGAATCACACTGTGAGTGTTGAAAAGTACACATTCCATCACATTTCCTCGTCTGCAGCCTAATCGGGGACTGATTTGTTGTGTGCCTAATCTTATTAGCTTTATCTGCAGCGGGCCTGCCACTGAAGTATGCCGCTCCTCAGTGCTTCCGAGACCTCGTTTGCAGATATGAGCTAGACAAACTTAACCCTGCATCTGTGGCCTGAACATCATACCAACAATATGGCACGTGAGGCTAATGCGTGGCTAGCTGTGGACGGGGTCATTTTCACAGCGGGACAATTACGTAAGAGCGCACTGGCTGTCATAAAGGCTTTTATTAGATGCCATGGATTTCTTCTACAGTAGCAGCAGAGGCAAGTCCCTCAGTAAAGTGCATTATGGTGTGAAATGAAGGACTATGAATACATTTATGGTGCAATAAATTTACAGGTGGTTTATTTAAATGCTCTAACAGCTGGCTTGCTGGACTGCTCTCCTCCTGGATTGCTATTTACTTCAACACACACAAACACCAACTCTAGAGGCCTTAAACTTTATTAAGCCACTAGAGCTGCCGTTTAGGCCAAAGAGACTGTTGCCCAATAAACCTCCAGCAGCACAGATCATCTTTTCAAGCTACTTCACTGTGGATCAAGTGAAACTCGCAACACTGGTTAACAGATGTTTATCTGGGGAGAATGTTTTAATCATCTGGTGTTTTTGTTTTTCACACCACGAATACCATTTTGTGTTGCATGCAAACCTCAAACCTCAGCCTACAGTATGGTCTGTCCGTTGCCTTTGCTGTCTTTGATGAACCGTTGTTAAAGGGAAGATGAAAGCTGCAAGTACGGCAGGGAAAATAATTCTGATGTGGCTAGAAATATTTGTGCTCTGTGTTGGGGCAACGAGCAGAGAATGATGGGAGGTTGTAACAGCTAAGTGCTTTCAATTACAGTAAATGTGAGACAAAGCAGATAGCGTGAGCAGGAAAGCTGTGCTGTCTTTCATGGTTTTTAGGGGTAGAAGAAGGATTTTGGTGCATCTTAGTAGAGTAGTAGTTTGCATGAAATTATGTCACCGGTATGCACCTGAACAAGCACAGTCCAGGTAGCAGGTTTTCTCACATAAATCCTCACAGGTGCAACATGTAACACTAATATCAACAAGTTTTTACCACATTAAAGCAGCCGCCACAACAATTTCAAATTTAATGACTTTGCTGATCACTTGCTTCCATGGGGAGTGTTTTTCATTACTGCTGCAAAGATGATGAGTCATACGCAATGGTTAATCTATGCAAGACAAAAATGATTTGGATGGTGGATATTTTAGTTAAAACAAAGCTGAGAAAACAAAGGGACTTTGCTTAGCAGTTGTGGAATTTATTAAGTTTGGGCAATGATAGCGAAACATTTTGGCAGCTATGATATGATACTGAAAGACAGCCGATCTAATACAGAGGGTCTGTTCATCTTGACATGTTGTGAATAATGTAGTACAAATGATAACAGGACTGTAACAACGCACATAGCAAGACTTGTCTTTGTGGTTGTATCAGTAAAGGTATATGCACAGATTTTCAAAATAAGATCTTTCTCTGGTTTGGTTGAGGTTCAGTCTTTGTATTGCCAATCAGTCTAGCATGTGTTCCACCACATTTCTTCTTGGGGACAAATGGAATAAGTACAAGGAGAACAACATGTCAAATGAATCAACCAATTGACAATGTGATGGGCTCATTTTCCCACATCTGTTGTGCCATTTCTGCAGCAAATCTGCATTATTGCAGCACAAAAGTGTTGCAAAACAGAAAGAGGACACTGTTTTTTTCTGGTGCTAACAAGTAGAGGCATCCTTTTTGTGTCTAGAAACAGTGCAATAGGGATTATAGAAAGTGCGGATTTAATTTAAGAAACTATAGAGTTAAAATTGAGCAACTGATGGTCTATTTAGAGCAGCTATACAAAGGTATCACAACAAGTTTAAACAAGACTAACAGGCTGCAGAGATGCTAACGGCTCTGTGGGACAGCAGTCATTTCAGCTAAATGCTATCATTAGCATGCTAACCAAGCTTACAATGACAATGCTAACATGCCGATGATAAGCAGGTGTGATGTTTACCATGCTAACGTTTGCTAATTAGCACTAAACACAAAGTACAGCAGTGACTGATGGAAATGCTATTCGTTTTGCAGGTATTTGGTCATAAACCAAAGTATTGGACAAATTAGAGGAAAAGTCAGGAGATCACACGGCAGTAGGCTTGATACTTTAGGGTCTATGAATGTCTGTACCAAGCTTCATGGCAATCCACCCAATAGTTGTTGAGAAATTTCAGTCTGGACGAGGGATGCATGATACATCGGTGGCCAATATATTATTGGGTTAAATATATTGGCAAGAAACCATCACGTCTACAGCAGGAAAATTAAATAATTGTTATTGTTCCAATACGGGAATTTTCGCTGATAATCACGTCAGTTAATGCGGAGGCTTGGCAGCGGACGAGGATGCCATTCGAAACCCAGTTCTGAATGGGAAATCTGTTTGGAGGGACGAGGTGCAATTTATCAAACAACTGTTGAACAAGAAAAACATAAACATAATCTACAGCCGATATGTTTTACACAGCCATACAAAGCTTGTTCTGCTAACAGCAAATTGTTATGAACGAGCTGGAAGCGAACGCTGATTGTAGGTGATGGTTGAGCCCAATTAGCTATGTATCTGAATATTAGTTGAATTCTTGTAAACCCTTGACATCAGCAGCAGAGGAGAGGGTGAATGATGCCACAGGACTGTTAGCCAGTCTATTGTAAAAGGACTGCACCCATTCTAAACAGGGGAGTCCGATAGCTTCAGGTAACCATTAATCAGTGCAACAGTATGTAAAGTTATTCTAATGTTTGTAGCCTATACATGCTTGTCAAAAAGGAGAAAAGGTCTGTCATTAATCAGTCTACAGACTAAGATTATTACCAACAACTTTACAATAATATAATGCATTCTTTATTCCAAGCATGGTGAAGGCTCTCTAAACATTGGTGTTGTATTAGAAAAATAAAGTTGTACATCTAAAAATATATATTTTCCTCTTCACATTTCTGCATTTGTGAGATTCATATAACCAGTTATCATACTGGTATCGGCTACAAGAAACAGATAATTATCAGTTAGTGTTATCGGCCCTGAAATTCCATATCTGTGCATCTCTAGTCTGGTGGTGGACCAATCAACCGACAGACAGACTGACTTTGCCATCCACAGAGATATGCATGTCTAAAAACATGTACATTTTATAGTTAGTTGTGATTAGAAGACATCCATCCAGCTGCTTGGGAAGCTTCTGCAATTTGAAAAAAATGTAACACTAAACTATTTTGAAGATAAATAACATTTTCGATCATGTTTGATCATGTCTGCGCTACCCCTGGTGTGATCCATCTTCATCCTCAAGTTGTGTCTCCTGTCAAATGTTTTCCCTTTCCGCCTAGAAGGTCTGCATGCCTCAACCCCCTTGACCTCAAACATGGCCATGGTTCTCTTCTGCTCTCCATTTAGCTGCTTCTACTCATTTATACTGGCACGTGGACGTATCTTGTTGGACACATATACAAAAAAGTATTCCACATTTATCTGTTTTTGTCATAGGGCATCATACAGCATTTATTTAAATTGTGAAATAAATGTAAAACATCCAAGCATTGAGTGAAGGAGCAGACCAACTGTATACATTTCAATCTGAATAAAAGGCAGCCACTTAGGTTTGGGAATGTCATTAATTTCCTGCCAGTGTTGTCGGACTCGGTCAGATTTCTGTTCTGGAGTGTATAGCTTGGCTGAAGCCCTCTGAGATGATGGAGGGCAGCCGCTCGCCTCAATGTCTCTTATTTCTCATGAGAGAGCGGCAGCAGGATGACAGATACTCTCACATGGCTAATAAAACAGTTGGAAAGCACTTGATTTCCTGCTACTGATTCTTGTGAATGGCGGGATCCTACTGAGGCGCTGAACTGTTTGGTCTGTGGTGAACTGTGGCTGACAGGAATGGCACTTAGATATATAGTTATATCAGTCAGCAATCAGAGAGCACATTTTTCTCTTTGTGTGAGTGTCTGTACGTGCAGCATATGTGTATGTAGTTAAGTGCTGTATATGTTTCTGATGAAAAACATGCTGTGTTCTCAAAATAGATCCCACATTCACTTCTTGCTGGCTCTTGCTTGCAGAGAGGACGTTACTCCTCCTCACTTACACATTTTTTGGAGAGCAAGGAGAATGATAAGAGCTGATAACAAACTAGATAATTATAATGTAGTGAAACTCAGGGTGGGCATTTGGATATTTACTTCGCAGTAACCCGCATTTGGTGTTTCACAAGAACAAAATATTATTACAACTATATTATGTTACTATATTATTATTTTCCCAAGACGTTTTCACACTGTTCAACTGATCGACAGTCGGTGGCAGCAACAGACCGTGAAATGTAGCAATGCGCCAATAAAGGTGGGATGAGCTCGGGATGTAATCAGAGGAAGTGATTGCCCCTGTGGCGAGGAGAGGAGCGTGGGGTTGCAGTGTGAGAGTTGGTGTGGTGACGTCACATGGCGTGTAATACTTGCAGTGGACATGGATACTGTTGCAGTGTCCTAGAGGGGTGTAGTGCTTAAGGGGGGTTGTTGTGAACCAGCAGATGCATACTTATATTCTGGCTCATGTCTTGTGAGAGGACAGTGTAGGACTGTGTCTGTTTTCCTGACCTGTGTGCTGGTTACCTGGCTGTATTTTATATGAATTTGATTATAACAAAGATTATAATAATAAATTGTTTTGAGTAACCCTGAGTCTCCGCCTCTGATAATTGCGTGCCCACAGCAGTAGATCTTGTGGGCAGGCCCTCTACATCCTCTATTCCGAGGCAAAGTTTATTACAATACACACACAATCACACACATTTAAATCTATGAGCTGCGACACCTCTGAGTGTGTGTTCAAAACAGCAACTTACTCTACCATACTCTACTGTATTAATCAATCATTTAAGCCTATTGGTATATTTAACGAGTTGTTCAGAACATCTGTGAAGCGCACAAAGACACACACAGATTTTTGGCATAACTACGTCTCCTGTCATAGGTCTCTTGGGATGGCAAACACTTCATCTCACAGCTGAACTCCTGTTCCAAACACATCCTCCGTCCCGTCACAACACGCCTTCTTCAATCAGCTCACATTTATTTCCCGCCCCTGCTCCTCAATGGGCCTTTATGGACCATTTTCACCACACAAAACCCACCTTTGTACTGTCCACCTTAGCCCCGTTCGTGAAGAGTCAATCTACTTTTTTTTTTTTTGCAAAGAAAGTCTTTGATGTGTGGATGTTTCCACTGGAATCGAAGTAGTTCAGGAAAGCCAAATAACACTCCATGTGAGTGGGGTCACAGGTCCTCTGCTGTTTTGTATATTATGTAATGCAGCCTGTCAGCTGGGGGAGAATAGATGGGAGCCAAATCTTCAAATGTAATAAATCAAACAAAAGTGAGATAACATATGTTTAATCCCGGCGTCGTAACCCGCCGCTGACACTTCCTCTTGGTGGAAGTAGAAAAATAATCAGCTGGTAACGAGGGGCTTCTGTTCTGGGTTTCACAACACCAGTGGTATTTGATACGGCACACACACGACAAGCAAATTAGGGACTCGCACAACATGGCTTTGAAGTTGCTTTTAATCAGCACCATTCCCCACTGAGTACAAATGTGTGCAGTTAGACATAAAAACAGCTTCCCTCCACTGTAGGACCCACCACAGTGAACAAGGTTGATGCTATGTGTGCTTGAAGACTAAGACACTGTGGGGAGAGGCTCACTAAGTGCCCAGAGGACACTCTCAGAGATAAAACTGTCTCACAAAAACACTGATTTGCATGACCTGGACCATCAATCTCTTATACTTAACTACTCCTACCTACTCAGGCTATATACAGTATGTATGCTGCCTTGGAGTGAGAGGTCATTACAGTTTATGGTTACTTTAGTGCGCCACCATTGGCTCAGCGTCTTTTTTTATAACTGGCTTGCAGGTGTAGCATTTCTCAGTTTTCATGCATGAGCTAGAAGAAGACCTTCAGTTTTGACAGGAAAATGGCAGGATTGAGTTACTGGTAACTGTGCACATTAAGGCTGCACACAAAGGCTACAAAACAAACTCACTGTAACACAGCCCTGATGAACCACCTCCTCTTCAAGTTATGTTAGCAAACAGTTGCCTACTTACACATCTAGCAGACACCAGCATCCCATTGGAGCTGTTTTCTCTCTCAGGATGATCTGAGCCTTTAGCTTGTTAGATACAGGATACAGGATTTTTCGCCTGTCATTACAAGCGACCCCTTTCTCATTACACAGTCATTTGATCCATTGTTAATAAAAAAAAGCTTCTCACAACTTTTTAGGGAGTTTGTCCCTTTTGTCACATTCTCAATACGATCTGGAGAGTTGTGGCACCAACTTCCTTAATCCAGAAGATAACCGCAATCCACTACATTTTAGATTTCAGTATGTTGAGTAACCAGTGAACTCTCAAAACATCTGCACAGTCCTTTAAAACGAACATTTGCAAAAAGGAAAAGAAAGTTATACGGAGGCATCAAGTGTGTGCATGCATGTGGTGAATCAGGTGGTCAAACTCGCAGCTTGATAACAGTATAGAAATGTGAAAACCTTAAAGGAGATTTAGTTTATCCTTCTGTCTCTCTCTTCTTGAAGTCGTTCAGCTATAGATCAGAATCAGCAACAGGTTTATTGCCAAGTCACATACAAGGAATTTGCCTTGGTGTACTGGTGCATAACACTAAACATAGTGAGTAGAACATATAAAGAAAGATGAAATCAAGTACTGCAAGTCAAGAAGCATAAATTGAAAATTGAAAATAAAATATGAAAAAATATTATAAAAACAATATGTAGAAAATGACTGTTGACCCTGCATGTGCCATACTTTTTGAGACAGCGACAGATAGAGGGAGGCAGAGGAACTGAGATAAAGACAGACTGTACAAGTTAATTAAAAAGTCCATTCCAGGCATAACTGGGTTTGGTGAACGAGCAGCATCAGTGGCTTGTCTTATGTAAGCTAGCACCTGGGATCCTTGAAGCATGCAAGAAATGCAGTATGTGATCAGGTGCTGTGAGGGCACTGCCTCATTTGAGCTGTTAAAACAGCGGGGCCTGTATGACAAAGCAGGTTTTACTCAGTCGGGCTCTTTTTTGGGGGTCAACAACATCTGGCTTCACTAAACTTGGCATTTGGTGATTCTGGATAACAGGTGTCCTAAAGCTGGTTTCAGACGGGCTCTGTTGATCCGGGGTTTTCCAATTCAGTCATCAGTGAGTTCACATGGAAGAGGTGCCAATCACATGCTCCATCAACACATTGAATTGAGAAAATTGGTGGTGGTAGAGATAGATAGAAAGAGTAAAATTAATACAATAACCAAATACTATATTTAAGAAGTGTATATATATGAAATATATATTTTCAAGATGTTGAAGTGGTGTAGAGTGAACATGTGAAATCAATGTTTTACTGACATTTTTGCTCTTATGGCTCAAGATGACCAAACATTTGCGAAGTTTACATGCACTCAAAAAAAAGAGAAATCAGGTTACACAGGTAGTAGTAAGTACTAGTCTGTGTATACATGCAATAGGCCAGTAATCAGATTAATCCTCCAGTATTGCCGCTTGTTCTTTCAGCCCCACCTGGTGGTGGGGCTGAAAGAACAATACTGATGCAGGGCAGCGAAGGCATTGACAGGCAGAGGGAGAGATGGAACATTTTGCAGTTTAAATAGAATTTAAAATTGGGAGGGTGTGTTTGGTAGATGGTTGTGAAAAGTGAGGTTTGTCACGTGTGTATAGCAATGCAGCTCGAGTTGACTGCCTGAACTAGCTCGCAGGCGTCTCTCCATTAGTGATAAAAGACGGTGCGTCCTGATTTTGGATGGAATTATTTAAAATACGAGAACACATCGCTACGTGGAATAATCTTTCCTTTCATCCTGCTGCTGTGGTCTAGCAGAAAAACTTTCCCTGTCTTAAGTTTTTGTCCTGCACATGCTCACATGTAAAAAGTCGATTAGAAACCCGGCAGTTACGCACATACATGGCCAATAAGTCGGTGTTCTCCAAGAGGAACCTAGCCAGGCAAAAGAGGTTTCTCTAATCTCCCTCTAAATGGGTTTCTTGTCTACATGTCGTTTAAGAAATCAGCTTATGCTGTATGATTGCTGTTTCTCTTTAAGTTATTCAGAGCCTCATAAGATGTATGAGAGAGAGGCTGTTTCTTGTTTGTTGATGAACCTCACAGATAACTAAATAAAATAAATCAGGGAAATGTCGGGAACTTAAATTCTTTGTAAACATGTACGAGAATCCCATTGTTAACAAATGTTTGAACGGTTACATTTTTCCTTTGATTCTGCACAAAAAAATGTAATGACCTCTCCAGACAACATCTCTGGACCACACCATGAAGTCACTAAACAGCAATTAAACAACACATGTTTGTCTTCTGTCAAACTCTACTGTAAACTGTGGGGGCTTCTGTGGTGGGCTAATGCCCGTAATAACAGAGAAGGAAACGGCTGAGCAACCACAGAAAAACACAGACACACACACACACACACACACACACACATAAAACACATCACTCCATCCTTCCCTGCGTCTGTCTGTTGCTCCCTTGTTCTTTTTCTTTGTTCCTCTTTCTCTGTCATTCATTGCAGGGATCTGGACATCTGGTCCAGTCTCATCCCTTCCCGCTTCAAGATCTAAGGTTACAGTACCACAGACTTCCAGGGCAGAGAAGATATAAAGTTTGGCTTGAAATGTCTCCAGCTGTATAACTTCTCAAAAGAAATTATTTGATGGATCTAAGACAATAAATTTGCAGGGGAAATAATTACCGGTGTCTGGGGATTTTTGAGCAAACAAAACTCTCTATTTCTCTGTACTTGCTTATGATTTTATCTTGAAGCTGGATTACAGGAGAACAATGTCCCTCTTTAGTCAATTTAAATGGATAAAGCCGTGTTCTTTGTGTAACCCAGTGGACATCAAGCATAAAAGCTGGTCCCTTATAATCTCCCTATCAAAGCCCCTGAACGACAAAGGAGCCAGACCAGTGGACCTGCACTGCTCCCAGAGTGAGAGGTGAAGAGGGATTTTGAATGAGTGTGTGGGTGGCTGGGTATCGGTGTGGGTTTGTTAACTGATAACTTGACCCCCCACAAAGACTCTAATTCTTTAAACACTTACGGTTATGCAACAGTGCCCTTGCTGCCACAACATTTTGTGACAAAGTTCACTTGCCTGTGGAGGTTGCTTTTAAAGCCCTGCTGCGATCCCTGCTTCTTAACTGTTTTTCTGCACCGTATTTTCCACAAAACACCAGACCAATCAGACGGCGTGGATGGTAGTGTGACGACTTGTCCTTTGGATTTCCTTTGTTCTTTCTTCAGCCATGTAGGCTATCGCTACTCATGCTAACAGCCCATAAAGCTGAAATGCCTTCAATTGTTCTAGGACAGATTCTTCAATACCTACAGTGTTAAGAGCAGCAAGTGGACATGTTTTGACAAACTGGATATAGGTTAACTCTAAAATGTATATTTGAACATTTATTTATATAAAATTGTGACACACAAAAAAACCCTTTTTACATTAATAATGGATCAAATGACTGCATGCAATGTGAAAGGGATTGCTCACAGTAAACTCACAGAGAATTGCCACCCAGCTCTGAGGCTCTACTGTGCTATTTGGACTGACACTTTGGAAGTATCCATCTGCACCTCATGCAAAGAAAGGTTGTAATGGAAGCTTTGCAAAGACTGCAAAAAATGTATGGAGGCAGGTGGTTAGCTTGGCATTGCCACAACAGAAATTAGTTAATCATATGGGTGGTCAGAGGAATTAGCAGCTGCATGGCCTGATCCCATTACGATAATATTATACTGTGGTATTTCATCATGCCGTCTGTATAAGTGACCTTTGTAAGTTTTGTTACTTATGAGTTTTTTCCTTCCTCTCTCTCTCTTTCTGCTTCATAGTGGCTGACAGGACCTCACGGCCTCTTTTGAAGATTCCTAAAAGTGTTGAAAGAAAGAGGAAGTTGCCCTTTATCTCCTCTCCTCTCCAACATCTACCCTGTTTTTTCCTCTGCTCTGAAAAGTGATGGAGCCGCTGCCGTCGTCTCTAAGCCTCTAACCTGTCATTGTGGTCCACATTTTCCCAAGGATTACTGTCACTGGCCTCTTCCTTTTGGCCAATCATGGCATCACTCACACTGTCCTTGATTACAGTGGCTGGCAGGTCAACGTGGAGGTAATCGCTATTCACTTTCTAATCCCTATTCTCATATTTGAGAGAAAGACAGCTCAGTGGATCTTCTCACCACCCATCACTCCTCTCGCTTCTTCTCACTTTCTTTTACTTGTGTCTGTTCTCTCTCCCATGCCGGTCAGCTGCACAACAGGTCCATTCTCCTCCCTGTCCCTCTCCCAGTTCAATGCTTGGATAGGCCATTAAGTGCTTTAATGATGCACGGAGGCGTGACTGATTTCAAAGAGAAGCAATGTCACCTTTGAGACTTGTGAATGTGTTTAATCACAGATTTGTGGTATTAAAATCGCTCTGATGACAATATTAAAATTGAATCAAAGGAAAACTGTGTTCTTACATAAAACTCTTAGTGGGATCAAAAGTATGCAGCCGTGGGAGTAAAAATAAATGTATTATCAAGGCTCTAATCTCATTCCAGGGCTTCCGTTTATGTGATTACAACTCCATAAGACATGGAAAACAAACATTTTGAGGAATTTTGTAAAGCATGACCAGCAGAGTTACACAATGACTAGAACATGGGAACCAGAGTGGCTCAGCAGTACCCATGTACAAATTACACTAATAAGTTACCACTTTATTAGGTGCAACTGTGCAGTCTAATGCAGTCCAACACAAACAACAGAATATCCCTGCAAAAATCATGCCTTTGCTAAGTTTATACTGTTCACTCTAGACTCTATAGACTTCAGACATTAAACTCTAGTTATACTCTTTGACAAAACGGTCTGTCTCTGTAGGGATCCTTTCCAAAATGTTGTCAGACACTTTGAATAACAATCTGAGCCTGTCAGTGGTAAAAACAAGCACTTTTAGTGACTTGACTTAATGTAACATTCACATCAACAAGTCTCAATTGACCAAACAATCTTGCCTCAAGGCCCACTTAGTAGCTGCTCTGGAGCTTTCAAACATTCATCTGCAGACAAAAATCAATGTATATGACAACTGGGCAAACTCCATCTGCAGATGAAGATAATGTGATATGTTTGAAAGCTCCAGAACTGATCAGTAAAATGCTCACTGATACAGACTTACTGTTCAACCAAAATATAGATTTTATTTATTAAACATTTTTCTTTTAATAATTGATGTTGAATATCCCAGAGTACTTCATTTTGTTAATATAAGAGAGGATAATTAAGAATCTGTTCAGTCTCTACTGATAGAAGCTGCATGTTGGGTCTCTCAGAGCAAAGTGGGAACAAGGTCAGGTCAGCACACACACACACACACACACACACACACACACACACACACACACATGCATTAGACAAACACTAACTGATTTTTGGTCATCATTGCACCTCTACTGTCTTACAGTTGACATAATGGAATTTTTGGATTATCTCTAGACTAAGTACAAGCTTCTGCACACACAGAGCTATCAGTGGTGCCTCTCAGACCTTTAGGAGGCCAGGAGGTGAAGAGGCACTGATCGGCCTGTCAGCTCCCCTCTTCTCTTCAAGGGCCGACACATCAAGTGCACCCCCCACCCTCGAGACAGATTCCTCACAGCCTGAGACGGACGAGACTGATCTGTCTCCACGCACAGACGCTGTAATGTCAAGTACTCAGCCTGTAGCACTTGTCAAGCCTGTGGCACCTGTTAATAGCTTCCTCCAGTAGCTCCTAATAACCCTCCACGAAGCTGGAAACACACACAAACACACACACATAAACATACTAAACACACATAAACAAAACTTCAGGAAATGCTTTAGGGACAAATAAAGAGTAAATTTGTCAAAGGTTGCTGATTATGCACTAGATAACCTTTAAGTAGGTAAAAGAAAACAATAAGCAGCTAAACTATGGAGTGTTTGCACTTTAAATGTTTTTTTCTTTTCTTCTTTCACTCAGATTTTTTATCAGAAATTCACCCAGTTTTTAATTAACAACAAATTCCCTTTCTATTTTTGGAAATAATCAAAAACTAAAATAAGCCTGAAGTTTCATGTATGCAGACTCATAAATACACATCTGCCCCCAATATTTAATTCTTGACAAATTGACAAAAAAAAAAACATTTAGATAATCGTTAGACACCAAAACCTTGTATTGAAATATAATAATAAGAAGAATAAAAACTACTCATGAATCCTAGCATGGGATCTCACGAAATTAGCATCCCCAAAACCAATTAGGCATTAACTGATTACCCAATGATTATCTAATCAGTTTTCTAAATCAAATAACAGTAGATAAATCTCAGTGGCTGATATCCAAGTTTCAAATCCAATATCAATAAAACCCATATATCCTTTATTGGTGAAAAAAACTTCCTGTTAGCAGACACAGAGGCTTCACACTCTCTTTGACTGTCTGAAATGAATCGTCTGCCCGGCTCTGCATGGCAGCACAGCACGCCTGTTCAAAGACTGGTAATCACGGCCCTAATGAGCCGCTTATCCTGTATTATGTAATCAGCATATAAAGACTCAAATGTGAGAGAGGGGAGAACACACGCATAATGGAGAGAGCAGACGTGGCACAGACAAGCCTTGAATTTGTGTGTGCTCGGCAAATTTGCAATAGCGATATAGTCAGAAAGGCTCCGGGTCGTGTTCGCCTCTCTCCTTGAGCTCTGTGTGTTATTGGTGTATTTGACTATACGATTCTGTTAACAATGAAGTCAATGGGAAAAACATCTGTCTCTCTTACAGATGTAATCCTCTGCTGCTCAAATTTAGTATCTCTATTTCCCACTGCATCTTTGTCATCCCTAGAGGGAAACACATGCTTCAGACATCTTTACCTACCGCTTGGTGATTAGTATCTCATATTGTCACAGGTATCGAGTACTTTAGCAAACATGCTGACGTTAAATATGAGTTGAAACGATGGCCTGCACCAAGATTAAAAGAGCCAAAAAGTTCAGACGTTGAGCTCAAAAGTGTTTCCAAAGCAGTTTTAATGTGATTTTTTTCTTGCTGTAATATTCACTCAAAATGTTGTGACTTTGACTATGAACACAACCTGTTAAACGCTTGCTGGGACCTTATTTAGAGAAAGATTCCTTATCTCTAAAATGACTTGTATGTGGCAGATCAAAGTCCGTTTCTACTCTTCAATTTTATGGATAAATTTTAGGCAACTAATAAAATACATGGTTACCGTTAAGGAAAGATCATTGTTATGGTTAAGGTTAGAAAGAAAATCACCATCATGGTTAAAAGAAAACAATGTTGACTGTTGGTAGGATGCAAACTGCCCGTGTCAGAGTCACACCCTTCCAGCCATCCACCATGACCTCCTCCTAACAACAACAAGCAACTTTCTCCCATTGCTCCTGAAGATAGCCACTATTTGCACAACTATAAGCACATAAACATAGGCTGTTTTAAGATTTTGACTAATGCTGTTGTTTTTCTGGTGAGGACAGTTTCATAATAGAATAAGCAGTACTTCAGAAATGAATTTTTTGTGCAATACATTGGGCCTTTTTGTGACCAAATGCCTTATCAAAGCTAATTTGTTTTAACATTTGCCTAATGTGCTTGCACTAATCATATAAGGCAGACAACAGCCAAAGTTTCATTTTGACCATTACGGAATTAATATTAATTAGCTTCAGCTGCCGGTGTCTTTGTCATTTTAAGTGGCGGTCAAGGCCGGGTAAAAATAAGAAGCCTGCTGCCTGAATGTTTTGTACACTGTTCTTTGCTATTAAGAAAAAAAGAGTGATAGCAGAGATAAAAGGTTTGATAAGACATTTGTTAGCAACGGAGCAAACCGGGAACCAGATCCAAAATGGAACCAGCTACCAGAGACCAACCCTAACAAGAAGCCTTTGTTATATATGCATGAATGTCATCCACCCTCAGTATCTTGCCACTGAGAAGGTTTCTAACCACCACAGTGACCTCTGACATGCAAATGCACTCTTATCTCTTCAAATATTTCAGCAGTGTTTCCTGTGTCGAGAACATGTCTGCCAAATTTAGGAGCTCATCAAAGTTCTCCATCCACATTCCAACAATATCTGCAGACGAGGTCAGTGTTTACCTTCCCTTGCTGAGCAACCTGGGCAATATTCTGCTTTACCTCTCATCCACAACCTGTGAGGACATTCAAATGTCTTCCTTCATATGGGAGCTTCTTTAAATTCCTCATATTCTTTTTACTTCTGCAAGTACCACATCTGTATAATTCTGGCCTGCCAGCACCTCTGTGCTCAGCCTGCACTCCCTCATTCCAACTAGGTTCAGGAGATGTCTTTCTTCAGTATGGCAGCTTCCCTCGCTGCTAGAGTCCACCACCAGTTTCTTGGGTTGCCGCCATGACAAGCAATGACCACCCTCTGGCCACAGATCCGTGCAGCTGAAGTTTTTGAACAGGGTCCACTCTGACATCATGTCCCCAACCTCCCTCTAAAGCACAAGACAAGTTCGCTCAGAGGTGAAAACAGGCGTAAGTAGGAGAGATTAAAACACTTGGGTCTACTGAGTCTGGCAACCTCCAGTTATGTCTGATCCAACTCGCCATTAGATGGTGATCACTCTGCAGCTCCACAGCTCTTTTCATTTGATTGTCCAGATCATCAACATTTGGGCCAGGGTTCCTTGTACACGCCTGAAATTCCAATCCCTAACAGGGGTCAGCGAGTGTATTTCCATGGACCAGTTGGTCTCCATAGTAAAGCTGTTTCCAATGGAGCACTGATGTTCACTACCTCTACAGTGTCTGTCTATTTATTGGCCAAAACTACATAATGAGACCAGGTTGTAAGAAACTGAAATATTCATCAAGTTCTTGCTCTGTGTTGCTAAGGTCCTTCTTTTGTCTCCAACAGGACAGAGATTATAACAGAAACTCTATATAACAAGTTCTGCAAACTGCAACACATACCGGCAAAGCTGCGTAGCATCACATCACATTGCATCATTAGATGAGCATCAGTTGACACCCATAACACACACCAGACACAGCATACAGACAAAGGTTGTAAGAGTTGCACAATAACTCGGACAATCGAGGTTGATAACACCAGAGTCATGAGTAAATTTGTGCCGCCAGTGGTGAATTCATGTCTAGTTGCATCTTTCCATTGACTTTGGAAGTAGTTGTGCTGCCTATACAATGTGTGTTCTGTCTGAAAACACAGTCAGGTATAGAAGAATTTTATTTTTAATAGTATGAATTTTAGCATTCCAGGATGGTCTATGCCACCATAAGCACAATTTCGCCTTGACAACAAATTCTGGAAGAAACTAATACATTATTTGGCATGAAAATTAAATATAAAGATTATGAAATCCAGTGTGTGGGGGTAGGGTGGGGGGCAACCTCATACTAAAACTTTATCTGCATCAAAGTAAAACTGTCTCACCATGTATCCATCATTGCATCCTGTTTTGACTTGCCCTACTGTTGCACTTACACTGGTCAAACATTGTACAGATCAACCCTGTCCTCCTGTACATAAGCAGATTCCAGCTCTGGATACATATAGAGTGGATGGCCCCATGTATGAAGTGGTATTAGGGTTTATTAAACTAGTGCTGCTGTGCTCTGGAAGTCCCCTCTGATACAAGATTGAGATTCAACATTCCAGCCTTTGATATCGCCCCTAGTTTACCCCGAGAATACTATATGGGGAGGAAGGGAAAAAAAAGCCCAGTGTAATTATGGGAGAACTCATTTCTCCTGGCTTCCTGTTATTGGGAACATGCTGCAAATAGGCTGACGGCACGGTATCAGCGACACTAACAATGTTTCCTCTGACTGGGTGACTACCCCTTTGATCTGCTGAGAAACAGTCACACACACACAGCCAGTTCTGCAAGAATTAGAAATAGAGGGAGAGACGGGAGATGGAGTGAGGGAGGTAGAGAGCAAAATATAACAATAGAAAGAGAGAAAAGAAAAAGGGGAGATGCAGAGACAAAAAAATTGTGTGAATGACATTGGAACTTTGGAATTGATAGGCCTTATCATCTTTAATCACAATGTTTGTCTGCAACAGGGAAAAGTGACCCATTACCATTTCACTTTAAATTAAATATCCAAATGTTGGTCACTGGAGGTTAGCACTGTAACTCACAATGTTCTGTATCTGTAAGGATCTGACCAAAATCAAAATTCACAGTATGTGAAGTCTATCTGACCCGTTGCATGTTCAGTAAATCAATAAACTAGGCCTTGATGTTCTCTTCATTAATGAAACATAAACGTAAACTAGCAAGTTGTGCTGATAATTTGGATAATCATAACACCAGAAGTGTAATGTAATGTGTGGAAGCATTTTGGATTCAACACCATAGATGTAAAAATCATTGATAAACGTAACACCAGAAAGTGTCACAGGGAAGTTCGTTCTTGCGTGCGTGTGAAATAGGAAGCTTGGTGACGTAGGTTAACCCCTAACATGCTATCTAGTTATTTTAGCTTAACATAAAAACAACTAGCCTGGCTCTGTCCAAATGTTTAAATAAAAAACTCACCTATCAGCACCTTTAAAGCTCATTAATTTACATGTTATAACTTATTTGTTTAGAGGTATCCTTTGGCCCTGCTCTTATTTACAACATCATGCAAAGTCACTTAATACAGCATACAATGATACTAAATATGCAGGGGCTTTAAATTCTAACTATTAAACCAGATGTGTACAGAGAGATGGTACTCTCAAACACACTGAGTTTTGATGTTTTGTTTTTGTGACATGCTTGGTCACAGAGTCTATAGGCAATACTTTAAAGCAATCTCTTCAACTCTTGTTCATGGAAACAACTGTGCCATGGTGAGGTACTGAACTCCAAACAATGCAACCAAAATGGGTTTAGACTCAGACATTTACTGCAGCTGGTAATCTGTGGCTGACATCTTAAATGGAAAATGATAGATGCCACACAAAAATTAAGTGAAAAATAAAAGGAAAAGGCGTATCCAAATATTTATATTTAATCCCAAATTGATATGTTTGTGTATAACATTTCCCCAGAACTTGTGGTTTCCCACTGCTCCCTGGAGCGAGTTAGAAACGATGATCCAATGCTGTAGCAGCACGCAAGCCGTAATTTGAATGCAAACACAATTATAAAAGTGGGAACCTCCACTATCATTAGTGGTGAGAGTCTGAAAGACAGCAATGGGCACAGCACTGTATGTAGACGACATTTCTCCAGAATGAGTAGTAGTCGTAGAGTTGTCTCATCGGAGACTTGGAGACTGTTTGGGGCTGCTATGGTTTCAGTGTGCCAATCATCCCCAACATCCTGGAAGTCGAGGGAAAGAATTAGCAAGAAAATTTTAAGAAAAATGCAAGACAAATTTGAAACCCTAAACTAGAAAAATTGAATAAGGCCTCAGTGCCTAACCAAGTTTAAGAAAACATGTTGTATTGGTGCAGTTCATCCTCTGACCATCTGATAGATTTGTTCAGCTTGATGTCTGTGTGGCTTCTTCAGGGATAACAAATGTTTATGTTCTGGCGGCAACACAAAACCTCAAACAAGGATACCAGTAATCCAGAACTGTTTAGAGGATGCAGGTTTAGGGCAGGTACAGACACCACTGAGTCACACTTTTCTGTCATGCTGACCCCGGGATCACAGTAGTGTATGTCTTTTAGTCGGCTTTTAGTCCATGAACCAAGAGGTTGGATTCCAAATTTTAGGTTGGAAAATATACCTTAGGCATGAAGAAAAAAGACAGTATAACATATTTAAAACACAGCATAGCAACTATAGCTACAACAAGACATAAAACCATGAATGAACCAACAATTGTTGATGACACTGCAAGTAAACTACAAACTGGATTTTAGCTACAGAATCATTTAAAGTCCTCCTCCTCTTCACTTTATCAGGTTTGGGAATCTTCAGAATTCCCCCGGAAATGAGCAAGAGAGTCATTCCCAGCAGGTAATATCAGGACTGAAGCTCTGGTCTTAGGATGGCCACTGATCTTTGATCCTGTCTGCCAGGGTCTATTCACAGTAGTCACACATACCACAAACAGGAGTCATCAACAGTGAACCTTCCTTCACTCACTGTTTTCTACCGCTCTGTCTCTAACTTTCTCTCTGTCCATTCCCGTTTCTCTCTCTCTCTCTCCTTCTATTTTTCTTCTTCTAATTAATGACCTGTTGTCAGCGTAGTCATTTGCATAGCAACTGTGAGGGCATCTTTAGCGAACTTTCTCAGGGGTGTAATGCAATTCCCAATATATGACAAGCCTGAGAACCAATGTGAGTCATTTAAATATAGTGGGCGCAAAGCTATTTGCGTTCCAACTCCTGCTAAATTGACTGTATGCTTATGCAAAACGTTTAGTCACAAGGCCAGCAACGTGACCAGGGTGCATGGATCATGCCTTCAAAAATAAAGAAAAAAGAATGTTATAGGCACCTCACCCAATTAAAACAAGGTACGTATTTAAATGGCATCTGCATTTTGAATTAGTCACTTTTCATCAGCAGCAAAAATAACAGTACTGCTATCATGTGCTGCTCTGCTCTAAAGTTAAATTACAAGTAAATTCCCAATTGTCAATCCAAGATAATAGAAGGATGTGACTCAAAGCCATATACAAAAACTCTGAAACCCATCCCTTGAGCCACTGCTCGAAACAATTAGTTCCTCTATCCCACAAGTATGAAAAACAAATCTTCTCACTCTTTTATCCTGTTAACGTTGGTCAAACAGTGAGTTCAGTACCATGATGTCGTCTTTCTTGGATTGTTTTGGTTAATGAAGTGTGAGTTTCTGTAGGTGGAGCTCTTTTCTTTTTTCAGCCACTGTGGCTACCACTGCTTATGTCAATTGCAGTTCTTGTCCTGTTTATTTCAAACCACTGCTACTGCTGCTGGACACATAAAATGCATCACTTCCTGGGTGACAGATGTCGCAGATAGGCTGTTTAGATCAGAAAATGTAAAAGCTTTCAAGTAGAAGAACAATTATTTACATGAATATGTAAGATTATTGTTTCAATTGGCTGAATTTCTCATAATGTTGAGGTAAAATGTACTCCTTACAGTTCATTGTAGTCAGGAAACTATGGAATTACATTTTTTTGACATTGGTTTAAGTTTTTAGGATCTGCTCACATCAGCATCTCTGTGCTGATTCATTGTTCCAACCATAACTGACTGTTTTCAGGGCATCTTTTAATTCAAACCATGCATGCCAGTTGCTAAACTATGAAAGGAGGTGAATGAGGCCAACTTTATTTTGGAAAGCAAAGACTGTAGAGTCCTGGCGAGGATCGGGGGCACCATTATATGCTCCTAGCACCGGGTATTTCAGGGAGGTTGACTCTGAACAAATGAGGGACAGTCAGTCTACATTTGGGTTCACTGAGTCCATCTTCATGTGAGCTTAATTTATTGGCTTGAAAGACAACCCATCCATCCATACAGACGAAGCATCCTGACCAATGTGTCAGGGTGGATTGCTGCATGTATATTTTGCAAGTCTTTCCACAGCCTTCACAGTAATAATTTCTGAACATTTAACTCTCCCAACACTTTTTGCATTGTGTGGCATTTATAAGTGCCAGGATATTTCACACAAGAAGGACTGTAAACTGGACACTTGACAAGAGGCTTAAAATAAAGGATATCCAAGTATTATTTGTGCCAACATTGATCAAAATGTTATCAGGTTACAAATCGTACAAAGCAGAGTAGGTGAAGTAAGTTCCGCTGCACAGTTAGATTCTAGATCTGGATTTAACCCTATTTACAGACATTTTCAGACAATTTGACTTGAATTTGAAATCAACTTTGTTTTGTTTTGGGGTGGGTCATGATTGGCTAGCTGCTTTGCTGCAACACAAAATTAAACAAGACTAAGAGTCTGCAGCCATGCTAGCGGCTCGGTGAGGCTGTACTTAGGCGCATTGCTTTGAGCTAAATGCAAACATCAGCATGCTAATATACTCACAATGGCAACACTAACATGCTGATATTAAGCAGGTATTGTTTACCATGATCATGAGCTTAGTTGAGCATGTTAGCATGCTAACATTTGCTAATTAGCACAAAACACAAAGTACAGCTGAGACTGAGGGGAATGTCATTAGTTTTGCAGGTATTTGGTGGAAAAAAGTCAAGGGATCACTAAAGTCACTAGGGTTAATCCTCTGGGGATCATGAGGGTCTGTACAAAATTTCATGGTAATCCATCCAGCAGTTGCTGAGATATTTCAGTCTGGACCAAAGTGGTGAACCGACCAACAAACCGATTGACCAATGGCTCATGGCTAGGATTGCCATCCTAGCCATGAGCTTTGGAAGGTCAGTTATGCTAACGCAAGATTGTTATCACCAAAACAGGACCACAATGGCAATAAGCTTTCTGCTAGGTTTTGTTTTTTATCCTCAATGGTTTAATTGTATGACTCAGGACAGACTCAGGATTGGGTGATTGTAGTCTTTTCCTTACCTCTATTATTGTCAAGTACATTTTGGGGAGAGGGTTGACTTGTGGTCTGCAATGCACCTCAGCTGCAAATGTCTGCACATACACTAGGTTAAGACTGTCTGTGGGGGACTTCTTTATTCCCATCTCATACATGCAATGGATATTTTATTTCATTTAATCCGTAAAGGGATAAAGACAGATGGGGATTCCCAGCATCCATCTTCTGAAATAAAGACAGTTTCAAAGGTTGCCTGGGACACATTTTATGAGCACCTTTCATTCAGGGACAAACTCAGACGGCAGACATTCTTTGCATTCCTGCTCTCTTCCAGTAAACACCAGTTGGGTGTTCAAAGTGGAATTTCATTTCTCCTCTGACTTTCTCTGACAGCAGCCTTATGCATCTAATAACTCATCTGTCCATTGTTTGTCTGGGCTGCTGCATCTTTCATGTGCCACTCGTATGCAAATCCACACAACAAGAGGCTGGTGCTGGGAGACACATGTGAGCCACATGCGCTCTGAATTTCATTCTTTTGCTCCATCTTCCTCTCTTTTTTTTCTGCCTGTTTTCTGACCACAGTTACACAATTGTCTTCTCATTTTACGGAATCACTTCTCCAGTGAAAAACCACTGGAGTTTCCCAAATATTTGCTTTTCGCTGTGTAGAGAAGTGTCTCTTGTACTGGTCCATACACATGCTATACCCACTCACAGTTAATCATGCCCAGCATTCTTCAGAAGTCAGACCGCAAGTTATTCAACGTTGGCACATTCCTCAAAATTGAGTCTTTACATGCTCCATCACTGTGACAAATATCCTGTGGGGTTTATCCACCTGGGGTGTAAATGGCAGGTTGGAGAGAAATAGGCTTACCTGCACATACAATAACAGGGCCGAAGGCATTATAGTAAATCACCGGGGTTGACTTAGCACTGGTTCCCTGGTTACAGCAACGTACAAACTCCACTGGCACAAAGTTACTGCTACTGCTGCTGAGTAAAACAGTTACCCAGAACCTTCTGGTTTATATTTTTGTATTCCTCTGTGTCACATGTCACTAACATTTTAGAAAATTCCTCATATGTATTCCAACATATGTATATCAGTAAATTTCATATTAAAAGCAAAAAATAAAGTAAGGTATTATTGTCCAGTAGCAGAAAATGGTCTCAATATATCAGTGACACGGTTTGATAGAGTTGGGTTATTGATAGGCTAAATATGAATGACACAAAGAAGTTTCAGGCTTCAAAAAACACTTTTCTGCCAATATTGTCATCTAAAACATCCAACCCTTTGGATTTCAAGCCTTTTGCCAGAGAAGAACATCAAAAAACCCTGGATTAAACTCAATTATAAGATTTTTTAACTTCTATGTTGCTATGTCTATAGTCTTAATCAGAGACTTTAGACTTTAGACCTCTGTTTCATGTTCCTTCTTCGTCCCAGCAGTCCCAAACAGCTATGAAACATGCTCACAGGCTGAGAGTCCTTCAAGCCAAAGGATCCTGGTAAAACAGCATGTGCGACAGCTCAGGATTGTTCTGGAAATTACTCATGTCCTTAAGTGGATCCTTGTTTTTGTTGCTACTTGATGCCGAACAGTTTCAAAGGCTTTATGATTCTTTGAACTGTGCTGATGGCATCCTCAGTCAAATAATTTGAGCTGAGTTTATTGCACAATGCACTGACCTTTGGAATCATATCCATGTGAAAACATATTTTATGGTAGAACAGGCTGATGCCAAGGTCACATTTTAACAGAAACTTCATGTTAATTTGTAAAGTTGGTAAATCTTCTGTCAAAACTGGAGCACAATCCACAGCAAATTACCAATAACCTGCTTGTAATCTATTTCCATTACTAATAGAATATGTTGGATATAAATAATGATGTTTTACATAAACTAGACTGCATTAGAGGCCTTTTGGTATCCCAAGGTGCCTCAATAATAAAAAACATCAGTGCTGAATGATGAAAAGGTACAAACAAGAGACGCCAGAGGAAAACTCCATATCACCATTAAAAACAAGCTGAACAGCTGGGGCACATGTGTGTTGGTTATGCAATAAGGTGTCTATCAGTAAAGGTATTGCTGGTGTGTGCTTTTCAAAGCCAAGTGCAAAAGAGATGCTGACTCAAGATGTTGGGCGGAGGACAGTCTTTAAACCAAATGGCACTGGACCTGTGAGTGAGGACATGACCTTGCAGGAAGCACATAAAGTTGGTTTTTGTTTAGATGGCCCAATAAAGGCAGAAATTGAACCCATATTGTGTTGTTGCCTCGTGACCCTGACCAGCTCATGCAGGGTGAATGCTGTCTCGTCATACACATGGATGAGAAAGTGAAAAAAAAAGGTGTGAAGGGCAAGAGCAGTTTTCCACACAACAGCAAAATTAAAGGAGTTGTTTACCTTGATGACATCTATGGAGATTCTTCCAATTCTCCCTTGTAATATTTAAACCTGATCCATGGACAAAAATCACTACCAGTGCCAAAAATGCATTTTTAATGACCAGTGGCCATCCGTGCTAACCTCAGTGACAAATATAATGCATTTCCTGTGGGCGCTTCACAATAAAAGCCACCCTGCAGTTCACCATTTGGTCAATTTTAATATGAATCATTAGAAGAAAAATGTTTGGTTTGCTTCAGCAGTAACTTAAATAAATAAATGCAAAACGTTGCTTTCATAATCACTAAATATCAACAATTAAAATGATACCAGAGCTTTGGTTGACAACTTGATGGGCTACACACACTGTAGCTGACTATGTCTGTAACTGTACACAGCTGGTAGCATAATAAATATAAGCATATGGAATCTAATGTTTCAGTGGCTTTTTGATAATTACACGAGCTGATTAAATTTTCCTCTCTGACTTGTGCAGATGGCCACCCAGGTATAATACAGTGCCAAATTACTCCTAGTATTTGGGTTTAGCAGTATAAAAGTAACTTGCTTCTCAAAAGTATCTATACACTTGCACAAGGATAAGGACATTAACAGTGTTAGGGTATGTTTTCTATGGGGCCATCAGTACCAAAACTATACCAAAGTAAAACATCCACAAAATGGGAAATTTAAAGCTCAAGTCAGATTTATATACAGGTCTTAGAGGTGGAAATTCAATCCTTTATACATCCCCCGTTATAAGCTAAATCCCTCCAGAGATGCTGGTGAAAAACAAGACACTTTTAACCATGAAGTATTAAAATTTGCTATCTTTTCCATCAGGGATGGTGTAACCTGATATAATACCCAGGACTGCGTTAATAATCATATCTCAGCAGGTTTTCCTATCCTCTGAGTCAACAAGCATTCCTCAGTGTTGACCGTGACAGACTTTCACAGAGATCAGGAAGGCTCCCGGGGGCCAAACACAGCTCCATCCCCAAACAAACAATGACTTTAACTGATGCAGGAAAGCCAATAGGAAGCTGGGGCTGTGATAAGGGCCTTATCTGAGGTGTATCAAAACAGCAGAAACACCTGCAGAAGGTATGATTTTAGGATTAATATGGCATTACTCCGGCTTTACACAGTGGGGTGGATAGAGGTGAAAGTATCGACTTAAGGTGCAAGCAAAGGTCATCTACTTTACAGGCAAAACACACTGCAATTTTGATTTTGAAACAGCTGGCTTTCAGATAGACTTAGGGTATTTGTAGATGGTGTGCATATGGGGATGTATGTAGTGCAAAATGTCACTACACTAAATGAGTGGTGCTATAGCTGTGTATGTAGAAAGGTGGGGAGACACAGGGGCTGACAAGGGATTTTGCTGTTAAGTTGTATGCACCCACCAATTTAGGCATTCAGATACAAGCTGTGTGCCTGAATTTGGACCATGTATCCATGTGATAGATTGGATCAAGGTTTAGAATTGGAGGAGCACAACACCATGCAGCACTTTGCTGTTGTTCTGAATTAGAACACTGCCGACCTCCATGACATCTTGACGCTTGTCATATCACACTGCTATGTCCTGGGACATGCTATCAAAGGTACATGACAATGATATGATTCTGATGTGAGTTTCTGACAGGATCGTCCTTGTTAAAGCTCAGAGTTACTTCATCTGAAGAAGTGAAATTGGAGAAGAACTTCCCCCCTTATTTGACGGTAACTGGCCCAAAACCTCTCAGAAATTATTGGCAGGTAGATAGGTAGTAAAGAAGGAATTCACTTAACACAAAATGACATGATAAATATTTTAGTAATTCAAGAAAAGTTTCTTGTGTGTAGCTACTAGAAATATGTGAACGGTTAGGGTAAATTACTTTCAAATTTGGGGTACATTTCTGGTCTATAATTTACAGGGTTACCAAAACTTATTTAACTTACTTAATTATCAAATCATAATTTCTATTTTTCTATATTAGCTGAG
Source organism: Maccullochella peelii (assembly GCA_002120245.1). Classification (NCBI taxonomy): domain Eukaryota; kingdom Metazoa; phylum Chordata; class Actinopteri; order Centrarchiformes; family Percichthyidae; genus Maccullochella; species Maccullochella peelii. Next base: position 59,503 of record LKNJ01001748.1, read on the forward strand.
CGTCACAATTCTGGTAACTGCAGAAGTACCCCTTGAGTACCCCTGGTTGGGAATCACTGCTCTACATCATCACACGAAAAATGTGTGATCAACAGACTGTTCTCAGCGCAGTCAACAGAGTCTATCAGCCACTTGTTTCAACTCAATCTGCCTCTGTATCACTGCAAGGTCAAGCTATTCCACCTCTATTGTTTCTCCTTGGGGCAAGATAATGGTTTGTTTATTTTGACATTTCCATGGAGAAACACAAAAATGACACAGATTAGAGGAACACAAATAGTACTTGAAGTGGGGAACACTTCAGCCTTCAGTGTTTCCAAACACGTCATACTGTCTTAATGTCAAGGACACTGACTGGTCTTGAGATATTTACTTTGAAAGACTTATTCCAAGTTTTTAATCAGTCTTATTTGATAATTTCCATAACCAAAATCAAAAGCATGGAATGAATAAAAGAAATTAAAAACCTTAAATTGGGCAGACAAATTTCCCAGACAAATAAATAAATCTCTGATTTGCTGGCATGTGCTTTTGGTATGTTTTGGTTTGCTGAGTTTCATATCAATGTTTTGAATCCACAAATATGCTTATTGCAAGTAAGGTCATGTCAAGAGCTTTCAAAAGCTCCAATTCATAATAATCCGGAATATTTCATCCAATGACTTCCCAACAACAACTACGCAATGTTTTTTGCATGCCAGTTGAAAACATCATCTTTATATCTCATAATTATTTACCATATTTACAATGGTTTTCATACTCACATGGTATAACATTAAAGTTACTATTAGACGGCTTTAAGAATTACAGTGCTCATGGGCGTGGTACGTTTGCTGCCTTTGACAGATGATTCCCCCATAATGAAAAATAACAAACACTAAAATACCTTTTCATTTGCAGCACTACTAAAAATAACTTCCTGCCCTGTTAAGGAGGCTTGACAAAAAGCAACAGGGAGCCTGGCAGAAACAAATTCAACCTGCACCCTGTGTCACACCCTCTGGATCAAAGCAGAAGACTTGACTGCTATTGTGCCGTAAATCCTGTTGATATCCACACAAACATGACCCCTCTGACTCCCACAGCACAGAGGCAGGGCCATAAATCTCCCTGCAGACATTTCCATTCAGGATTTTGCTGCTGTTGGAGAGCACCATGAGGAGCGATTATTTTGCAGCTATTTCTCAGGAGACAACCACATAAAACGTGAAATTGGTTGGATGCCAAATGGGCTGCAGAGCCTGGTGCACAGTAAATTAACAGTGGAGCTGTGCAAAATGGGGATGATGTGTTAATCTTTTTGTCACCTATTAGTATGTAAAAAATATAAATAACATATTTAATTAGTTAGTTTAATTAATTAAATGTTGCCTTTAAAAATCATTCCACCTGCTCTGGTACGGTATGTCACGTCAGACAAAAGAATGAATTCATCAGGACTGTAGTGTTGGATCCACTGGGTTGTTTCCAAGCGTGAGTCTCAGAAAGGTTTGCAAAGTCTGAGTCTCAAAAGTCAAAATGCTTTCAAAGAAAACTGAAGTTTGAAAACAGTTAACAAATACATTACGATGAAGCATTGTCCTTTCGAAAGTCATTAGAGATCATCTGAGGGAAAGAAGCACTTGGTTCCAAAGGCTGTAAAATGTGTTGCTCAAAGCCACGTCCTTGCCAGCAATTAATACGTTTCTGATTTGTTCCATTTGTTTCTATGTGAAAGTTCAAAGTCGTATTAGAGCCACTCCTCAGGAATGTAATACAGAGGAACGCAACAAGAGAAAAGACACGCCGACAACTTAATGGCAAAAGACAAAGACGTTTACATAGCTTAATGCATGTCTCTCTTTAACAACAACACTTGGTTTTATAAACCACAATCTTACTGAGGTCACATGTAACTTAAGGGGTTTTATATGGCATCTGATTATCACATTTTTTATTACATTTGGGGCATGCACTCTGCAATAATTAGTCACTATGAAATGTCATGATGAAAATGATTAAATGACTGACACTTTGTGCTTATTGTACAAGAAGGTGAAGTAGTAATATGCAACATACTTGTGTGACTGCTGTTCTATAAACATCAAGCTGCTTATGATAACTAACCGGCTTCTCTTCAGTTTATTTCAAACAAACTCAGAATGTAAGATGCATCCCTTCCTGTTCAGGAAAAGAATTTTTTCCCGTAGAAAGACTAACCAAGCGATGAGTGTTTAGAACAGTGAATGTAGAAGCTGTTAATTGAATAAACTGGCATCTATTCAAATAAAAAGTGTGCTTGCAGGGCAACCAAAAGGACTCACATCATTGGCATTTATCATGTAGTCTTTTCACCTGAATATGCAATAGTTTAACTACAGATACTGGCAAGAAGATGAAATAAGATCGAGATGGTCCAATTTGAGTGATGGATCCATGAGTTTGAAGGCTTATCAGACACCAGAACATTACATCGAGGTGAACCGAGTTTATAACGCCGAAAACTTATCCCAGCTCAATCATTTTCTCCTCTGTCTGAACGACTTTAAAGTAAACAATAGAAATATGCTGTTCAAATAAAGAGTAATCTACCAGGAATGCACGCTTGCACGTATTTGGCTAACGCAGTGCGTTGATGAATGACGTTGCACTGCACTGCTGTTGTTTATGACTGGATGGCACTGTGTACTTTTCTGGGTGGGCACCCCCACTGTGCCAATGTTATGGTCTCATGGAGATGACTGAGGAGGGTGTGTTGCTTGACACTAACGTCAATCTGAAGACGGCCTAGCTCTCATCCACTGAGTGAGAACAGGATCCTCTGAGTCTCTGCGAACATCTGCTGGTGAATAAATGAAACCATCCCACCAACACACAAAAGATGACTCTCTTCTGACAAGCCTACACACCCACTTTACCCCCCTTTTTTTACCCCATGTTCTGTCCTGGGTTGCTCTTCTCTCAGCATCTGCCGTGTTCTCATTGCGACATGAAATAACCTTTGCTGGTTTCACTTGTCATAGCGCCGAGTCTGACACACTGAACTCATGACCTCAAGAAACGTGAGGCGGGCCTGCAGAAATGTTGAGATGGGTTGAAAGACGGGGGAATAACAACCAAGACAGATGGTGTTTGTGCTTCACATGGGAAGGTCAGCGCATTGCTAGTGGCTGTGTCAAGACTGACTGAGCAGAGAGTGGATGAGAACCAACAAGGGAAACTCTAGTTTTTCATTCAATTTTTTAAAAAGAATGTTGCAAGAACTGATCAATTAAACAAGTCATTTAAAATATTTATGGATTTTTAAGACTCACCATGTCCTGAAAACATGAACTGCTGTCACACACATGTGTCACGGTCAGGTGAGTACTTGTGAAAACAAAGTGTCAACAGAAATATCCATTTTGTATCCTCAGGAGGGGTTGCAGAACATGAAGTCGACGATTGACAATAACATCTGAGCCCTGAAGTTCACTCACGTGCTCAAAAAGAAATATTACTGTCAAGAGTGAATTTTGTTTAAAGGTGAGGGTTTCTTCTTACCCTCCAGAGAGGGACATGTTAAAGATCTCAAAATTATGTCATAATCAGAATAACAGGATCATCTATTAAATGTAAAAACTGCTTATTAGTACACAAGGTGACATCTTCAGACTGCTTATTTTGTCCAACTAACAATCCAAATTCCACAGTTATTCAATTTGCAATGATATAAAATTAAGAAAAGCAATAAATCCTCACATTTGAGAAGCTGAATAAATGACCTAAACGTGAGAGATTATGAAAATTGTTGTTGATAACAAATCAATTAATAAACAACTCATTTCAACACTATAATCTGTGCCTTATGTTTCTTTTCTATTAGGTATGTTAAGAAGATTTTGGGGAAAACGGTTTTAAACACTGAAACCTACAAGACAAGCATAACATTCATGTCAGTAAGAGGAAAAGAAAGAGAGTTTAACTGTGGAGTTTACCGAGTTCAAGCTCAAACTCTGTTTTAGAATCCTTGAGACAAGACAACTGTGTATATCAACATCTCAGCTTATCTCTGTGGGGTTTTGTCCTTTTCTTTGGGGTCATAACCCTGAAACAGCTCCCTGTGTTATCCATGAAGCCCCTCCCTCTCCCTTCCTGTATCCCGCTGTTGCTCGGCAACCTCATCAACAGAGCCGCCGATACATGCCTGGTTTGTATCAACTGTGACTCAAGAGGAGCAAAACAATTAGATATTTTGGGAATCATTTATAACATTTCCTGAAAATATTTAGGCTATTATGAAGGAAAACATTTTGCCAAAGTAGCAGCTGTTTATTGGGATACAAGGTTTTAAGAGACGTTACAGTAATAGCATTCCACCACTGCTGATGAAGTATGTGAGTGGTTTTTAATATTTCCTGTTGGATGTTTTTTACAAACACTGTCCCACATGAAGCTAAACATGAAGATGTTAAATCAAACTTAACTGACCCAGGATGAAGTGAGAAATAAACATCAGTGTGTTTATTTGTGTGATGTGGTTGAAAGCTTCAGAAAAAGCTAGTTCGAAGACCTTCAGTTAGGGCTGTTTTGTAAAAATAATACAATAGTTATATTGTTGTTTAAATTTGACAATTTTAAGGTAGATATTAATCTGCTTATCTATTATTGCATTGTTAATGCGTTTGCAGTTGTACAGGCTTGATATGTGTTTATGTATATGAATAGATGTATGTATATTTGACTATATACTGTATATTTGTGTGTGTGTGTGGGGGGGTATGTATGATCACATCTGATATGTGTTTGCATGCACACTTGTTCTATATAATATATTTTGTTGATGTTTTTTCCAATTATATTAATATGGATTTAGGAGACTAGCTTTTGGGCTAAAAGAGATCAACATAAACAACAAAAAGTTGTTTTTTTAGATGACACGCAGCGATAAACCTACAACAAAAAGGCAAAGAGAAGGTTACTGAAGTGTGTTAAACCTTTGGATGGCTACAGAGCCTTCAACATATGGTAAAAAACAACAACTTGTATAAAACACATGAAAATAGTAAGGGGAATCTGAATGGTCACTTTTGTTCTGGCACCAAAAGAACCTGAAGTAGCACCCGAGTATGTGGACCATAGTGTGTTTATTCAGCCCTGCAAGAGTAGCTCTGGAAGTCATGGAGGGTGCTCATTCCAAAAACTGACTCACTGACGTAAGGCACGACACTTCCCTTCGTTTAAAGTTAGTTTCAAGTTTAGTTTAAAATCTACTACCTCTCTACCATCATCCATAGGCAGTTTGGTAAATGTAATAAGCTTGAAAGCCTCTAAAGGGTTCTCTAAATGTTATGGGAGGCTTCAAAATAATCCTTTTTCCTTAAGCCTGGATATTAGCCAGCATAACAGTTTTTGTTTGATTTTCAATGTTGCCTGGAAGTCCCAGATGTGAGAAAGAATAGCTGCTTCCAACAACTGTCAAAATCTGTAAAAGTGACTTTACAGAACCCTGCTTTTCCTTTTTGTGCCTGAATAAGTCTAGTCGGGACAAAAACAACAACTTTGGAAACAGGTCGCCTATATCGAGCACAGTTTTAATACTAAAGCTAGAGGATGAAATACCAAACATGAAACTACAAATAGGGAAGCTTAAAGTAAACACTTCAATGAATGTCTGCATGACAGACATTTTAACATCTGTTTTGTCAGACGGATTTAGTAAACAAAGGATTTCTCCCTCTGAGACCAAACACACTGAGAGGTTCTCAGAGGCAGAAACCCGCCTCACGTAAGCCTTTAATAAAGACATTAGACTCCAGAACATGTACACATAACCTCTAATGTCCCACTGAATCTCCAATCTCACTGATAACATGAAGTAACAAGACAGTCAGGATGTTGCCTCCAGCTAGCAAACATCTTGATATTGAATGGAGGGTGACAGTTTGCACATATGTTGACAAAGTAGAAATACAGCACCAAAATAAAAGTTGAGACATACAGTATTCGTCTGGTATTGGGACTAAAAGATTATTCTGATATCAGCATATTTTTTATAACTTTTTTGCACATAATACTATATTGTGGCCATGTAATGCTTGTTTGGAATGAAATGAAACTTAAGCCGTTTTTCAATATTTTTTCTAACTGTTGTTTTTGTCATGAGTACTTTCACACAGAACGTGAGTATTACGCGGGAAAAAATGTCAATTTTTCTGAGCTTTCATACGGTGAATAAAGGCATCGACCAATCACGTTGTGCAGAACGGACGTCTCATCACAACTCCACAATGGCGGACGTGTTGATTGTTTGTGTTTCTCATTACCCTGTATTATATGACAAAGGACACAAACATTTTAAAGACAATGAACTAAGGACAAATATTCGCAGGATGTTTCGCATTTTCGTGTTGTTTATTCGCCACGTCCCCGGTGTGTTTACGCCATGTAAATAAGTTTGGATTTGGTCTTCTTGATCACTCACTCTAACTGCAACCATTTACAGTATGGTATAATAGTAAGCAAAACAAAACACATCAAACACTATTTTAAAGAAATATATCTAATAATATCTTATAATACCTTAATTTTACAAAAATGATGTAGGTAGCAGCTAGGGTTGGACAATAAGACAATTGCTCAATTGAATTCCCAGAAAATGTACCATATTACATATTATATTGATATCGCAATATAACCATGACAGAAGATGTTATCCATATCACCCAGCCATAGTAACAGCCATCGATTGTCTGAACATTTTCTTTTACGTTTCAGCATCTTATCAACATTTGTTCAATGTCAGAATGACTCAGACTGCCCTCACACGCACTCACAGCAGCATTAGTCATTTGTTTAAATGCCTAAATGACCTATGGACATAATAGTTGTGAATGAATTATTACCCTTGTCAGTCAGGAACAAACAAACTGAACAACACATACACAGTGTGTGACTTTTACATGTTTCACATCCCATTTCCCACCAACTTTAACCAAATAGTTTTTTGACCAAAACAAACCATATCCGGGTATTTTTTGCACCTAAACCCAACCAAACATACCAGAAAACAGTCATATGAATGACTTAATGGCTTTAGGAGGCAAACAAATTCTGTAGTTTGTCGTTTACTTTGCTGGGACACTAATGTCTTACAATGAGCGGCTCCTGAGTGAGCAGGTGGTAGGAGGATTCATTGAACCATCAGTTGTTCACTCATGCACTAAATAGTTGCTGAAAGACGTCTCACTTGGAGGTTCTTAACTTAATGGTTGTGACCCTCAGGGGAGGTCACATAGGGGTCAAAGAAAAGGTTGCAAAAAAATTTGTGCTAAAAAATGACAGAAATTAAGGAAAAATAGCGTGGTATCAATGAATTAAGCGGAAATCATTTCTCAGAATGGCTGGAAATGTTGCAAAAAGGACAAGAACTGCAAGTGAAACTGGTCCCTGAACATAATGTGCAAGTGCACTTTAGTCTGAGGGCCTGAGGCCACTAAAATAATCTCAGTCATCCAGGCAGAACCAACCACTTGAGGCCGCATTCACTACACACTGTAGGGCAGGAGCATATGACAGATTAGACTGTAAGACACTTGAGGTGTGGTACACATCCTTCAGTAAAACCATTACAGCTGATGTAAACAATCCGAGGATGTTGGGATGGGAAGATAGTACCTTGCCAGGGTGTGGAGTGCCCGTACCTGTACGCGGTGTACAAACAAGCCCTCACTGAGAGGCTATTTTTTGTCTTTGCGTGTCCCTGCCAGGTCCTGATCCACGCCTGTTCCCCGTAACTGCTGGCATCTGAGACACTCATCTAATTGTGTGTAGCTTGATTTTGGCTGTGCAGGTCTGGACCGATCCTCCCTTTTGTCCATGCCCCCATGTCTCTGTTCTAACACTGTGTTTCTTTTTTTTGACTCTCTCTGGTAAAGAGCTTCAGGGACACAGCAACATTTACGTCACTCCAAATTGTGCAGGAGAAACACAGTTGAAAGTTGTTCCCAAACAAAACCATGTAACTGTGCTGCTTCTGAAATGTGACAGGCCTTTTATACAAAGTCCATCAGAATCAGCTTTGTGAAAACATCCTTGATGAGCTCAGATTTGCTTTCACTGATGACACAGGACAAGGAGAGCTATTGTAGTGCCTCTTGTTGTGTTGAGTGAGCTGAGAGGCAATCAGAGTGATTTCTGTCCAGCTCTTAGACAGATTAACGGGCAGGACATATGGAACAAGGCTCCCAGGATATTTATGTATGCTAAAAAGGTATGTCAGGAATGTGGACGTGGCAGGTGACCTCTCTATATCTCCAAATAAGGCCGGCTGACAGTTTATTGCTGCTTTTGCCCATGGTCACCACAGATTGTGTTTGTTTACTGGAGGAATGTGTGTGGAGCCGTAAAGGATGACCACTGTTTGAAATTCCCCCAAAATTATGTCTATGGTAACAAAAAAATTGTGTTTTTAAACTGCTGAACATGAGACGTGTGTGGGGGTGTGTGTGTGTATGAGGAGGGTGGGGGATGCATTAAGTACTGAGTCTGAGGATATGTGATTTTCCACTAGTGATAATAGATTCCCATTTATCATCATCTAATTTGGTGTTGATGCCTCAGCACACAAGTGCAGAGAAAGTCATAATGATGTCAAAGAACAGTGATATTTTCATACATTTACAATGTCTATTAGGAGCAGGGGTATCAATTGACATCAATGATGTAAATGTGCTAGATTTAGCCAAAAGGCCTATATTCATCTGCAGTCCCAGGGCAGATTGAAGTGTAACAGTTGCTCTCAGGAACAAACATAACACCATAAGGTGTTGTACCTGCACAACTAATTTATTCAAATTATTGATTCAATTTAATATGCATTCATCATTTCCATCAGCCTCAGCTGTACGTTGTGTCTAGTGCTAATTAGCAAATGTTAGCATGCTAACAGGCTATACTAAGATGACAAACATGGTAAACATTATGCCTGCTAAACATCAACATGTTAGCTTTATGCATGACGCTTGATAGCTTGCATTCAGCTCAAGCCTCCCAGAGCTGCTAGCGGTGCTGTAAATTCTTAGTCTTGTTAAAACAAAGGAAGAGTTCAAAACTCTATGGAATAGGATGTGATGTATCATACCAACAGTCTATGGTGTATATCTAAAGCAATCGGAAAAAGCCACCAATTAATATCCACAAAACTTGTGAAGTGTGTGAAGCTTCAAACTGCTTTTGTAAACTGTATGATTTAATACGAGAAATAATTTAGTTATGAGTGAAATCAATAAGGGTTGTGGATTCACAACATCACTGCACTGATTAAAAGAGCATGTGTGCATAATGACTTAACTGACTGAAAAGTTTTCATTCCTACACTGCTGCCACTCTAACGCCATTGTTTTGAATACAGTATTTCACTACAGTATAACAGTAAACAGCTGGTTAACAGCTGCGACACTGCTAATGGACGAGACAGGCCTCTGTATTAATTTGCCAAATTTGGGGAAAACATTTCACTGTAGACCCCATTAGAATTAAATAGAATCAGCAGTTATGCTCTCAGCAGCAATTATATCAGATGATTCAGAACACCCAAACATCTTTTTTCCCAACCCGCTGAGCTCTGGAATGCAAATTACATTGTCTATGGAAGCCCATGAAAAGAAGCTGGCACACCGTGACCTCCTAATAGGCTGGGGATGGAACTGGATCAAATGTACATTCCTAGACACTATTAGATATTTAGAAATCACAGAGTGGCTGAGCCTGTGGCAACCGAATGTCTTTTCCCGTGCGCAGGACCCGGCTAATGGTCCTGGCTCAGGCACAGCAATGTCATGGGTGAACACTCCAATGAGTCGTTTATTAGGAATTAGTGGAGGCAGGGAGGGGGCCCAAATGAAAGAGGCGATCAGGTGGTCATCTGTGGGTTGCCATCGCTGGAAAATGGATTTTGAGCTCAAGAATGCATCAAATCTAACTGCATACGTCCGATACGGACCGAAAGTGCAAACTGTCACTTCATTGTTCAGTGTTTTCAACCAAAAACCAAAAAGTTTTCACATTATCCAGCCATTCGTTTTAATAAGATCAAGGTTTTTAAAATCTGCTGACAAGTGAATGTATACGGGCATAAACTGGCTATTGAAGCTCTGTGTTTGTGTGCTTTGTGCTGGTTAATTGCTGTAAAGAAGCAGAGGGGGTTGGTGCTGTCTGTCTGTCTGTCTGTCTGTGTGTCTGTGTGTTGTGCATGGAGCAGGAACACCAGTAATCTCCCATGGGAGTGTGTGACCTCCAGCAGAGTCTCACCCAGCTGAACAACAAACACACACTTCAGCACCTGTGTACAGCTCCATGTGTAGGATCATTCCACATTAATTGTCATGTCTATAGAATGTCAGAAAATAGTAAACGAAAAAAAGCCCTTACAATTACATCATGGCCAAGGTGTGTTTTTCCACTGCTTGTTTTCTCCGTCAGTCCAAAACCCAAAGATACAACAAGGAAAAGCAGCATTCATGCACGTATTCACAGGTTTGTCAGCTCATACGGTCATAGTTTTTAGGCTCTGCGCAGATAAAATCTACGTCAAGTGGATCCTCACATCCACGTTCATGTGGAAAAGTATAATTTGGGCTTTAAATAATTAAACAATTTACAAGTCCACCTTGTAAAAGTGGAAAGTTCCACTTTTCATCCCCAACCCTTTCTGACACTACATTGCGAGAGAATCTTGGCTGATTTAGCAGAGAGGCTGGGAGCAGGCCGGTGGAAAGTTTTGTCAGAATGTTACTCAGTGATGTCCTGTACCGGGATTCAGAGGGAACACAGCAGCTGATGGATTATTTCATTCAGTGATTGGGTGGTATGTGAAGGTATATACACTGTATTTCTCTTCTTTTTGTTAATTCTTTCCTTGTTTCTCACATTATTTCTTTGTTCCTCATATCCTCATTTCCTTTCCTTGTTTCTCCTCTCCTCTCCTTTCCTCTCTTCCATTTTTTCTTTTCTCTCATTTGCTTATTTCTCCACTCTTTTTCTCCTCTCCTCCTTTTGGCCATGTGGCAAAAACAGGAAACAAATGGAAAGGAAAAAGAAGACGATGTGTGGTGTGCATGCTCACATCTACACACCAACAGTCTTTAGTGAATGTGTGTAGCAGCCTGTGTGTATTCAGACAAATGTTCCCTTGATCCTTTTATTTATATTTTCTCCTGCCAAAAACAGCAGCACATTTCTTTTCTGTACATGTGCTTTCTTCTTCACTGGCTGAGCTTACAAAATAACAACCAAACACTAACATGAGTCTTAAATGAGCTTAAACAACCTCCCAAATTATGCATCACTCAAACACGAGTCGGCCCATTTGCTCAGTCAGGTTAACATCTTCCCAAACTGACAGATCTTTATCGTTACATATTTTCATATTACACTGTAGAGTCTGTGCTGGCACCTGAGGCACTGACAGTGGATCCTCCACAGGCTGAAACAAGCTACCTACAGTCTGCATCAAGGGTCCTGATCTGAGACTGAGACTCACAGGCACAAGAGGAGTCAGCTCAGCTCTGACCTCAGGACCCTTCAGGGTAGAACTTCCATCCCCACATCTAAACCAGCCTTCAGCTCCATCACAGGGACACATCAGTACACATGTCTGTTAAACTCGTAGCTCTGAAACCTGTCGCATTACTTATAAAGGCATGTGCCTTATGCATCAAGTAGATAAATTACACTGCCACGTACCGCCAGAAGAGCTTGAGCTTCTCTGTGTCAGTGAACGGCAAAAGGTATGATTACTTATCTGTCAAACCTGGATCTGTATACCGTCACCAGGTAGTCAAAACACAGCCTGTTTTTACACAGCAGAGGAGAGGGGACACCTGCTGTAACATCTGCCCCCACTTCTTGATCTTTCTTATTTTGTCTCTTTTCTAAATGGGAAATAATATGATCCTGGCAGACGAAGAATAAAGGGGTGAGACATCAAACTGTGTCCACAGACACTGTATGTACTAAGAAAAAAACCTCTAATTAAACAGATCCCACCACAGCAAAGAGTATCAGAGCCATTTGCAGCCTGATTGAAAAGTGAACAAGAGAATAAAGTGACAGAAATGGCTCGATATTGTGTCAACTGGTTTGTGATTTTCTTACTCAGTATAACAAGTTTAGATTAGAGCGTTTGGTTTAGATGATCCTAGCACATTACATTTGAAACAACTGCTCCTAAAATTGAATGTGCCTGGAGGTGCCTGCCTCAGGCACCTCTCCAGTGAACTCACGTCGGCCCCTAGCGGTTGTATCTGGAACTGCAACCATCTGAGGATAACACTGAAACTCACTACTGAGGTTCCTACTGTTCCGACCTGATATATGACATATGTGACTTGAAAAAATGCTGGGGGGGTTTCTGAACAGTCTAAACTATAAGGATAAGGAGTATTTCTGTAGTGTATTTATGGATACTGTAAACTGCACTGCTGATATAGTGTCTCTTAGGGGAACTTTTAAGAAATAAAGTAGCATCATATGAAATAAGCTAAAATAATATGAGTATTGAAAAAAACTTAAAGACCTCAGGTATAGTAAGAATATTATAGGAATATTGCAGCTACTAATAACGGCCTCTAAAATAATATCATATAGTGAAGTAATCTCATACTGAGAAGACCTTGTGGAATAACACAGGAGTGATGTTGTGTGTCTTTTTGTGATGTTTTTCACTTTGCATACCAGAGAGACACTACTGGAATATAATAGGAATATTACTGCAATTCGTAGGGTGCATGTGGGAATCTCTGAGATGGAAATGCTTCTGAGGACTGATGGATGGACGCTGTGAGAGGAAACAGTGGCCCATTAACACTCTGAGTGCAGCACTGAAGTTGGTCTCTCTCTCTCTCTCTCTCTCTCTCTCTCTCTCTGAGCTAAGAGGATAAGCTCGTCCCTTTTTCTCCCCTCACCGTGATTGGACGAGGCCACTTCTTAGGAATGGCATCAAACTATTTAAATAGCACTTTGTCCCCCTCGGCTTAAAAAGGAGTTTTTTAGCGGCCGATACCAGCAAGGACAAGTTAGCTAGCAAGCACAAATTTATTATTTCTCTTCTTTTCAAAGTGGAACTTTTTTCTTTTAAATAATTTGCCATTAATGCATTCTTGAGGATTATTGCTGGATTTCTACATATTTTGCAGGATTTTGTTACGTTTGGGCTGCTGTTTTCGTTAAGCAGGTGAGTGGCAACTATTCTATTTCTGCAGCTGAACTGGCAGAAATGATTGATTTTTTATGTTTTCAACCTGTTGCACACTGACTTTCATTGACATTAATGATATAAATAGTTAGAGTTTTCTGTCGTTATTTGTCACAGGCAGCAGGTTGGTGTTTCACCATGAAGTTGACAGGGATATTTTTGCTATTGATGCTTTGGACCTGCGAGAGTGCGCGAGTCGCAGGTGAGTTTAGTGATTAAACTTGAATATGTAAAACTTCTCAGAATATTAGTTCTCTTTTCAGATACAAGTAGAATTCTTATTTATTTATTTATTTATTATGAGAGTCCAGTGTGGTTTTAAAAAGTTCACAGTGTATTGAAATTGAAACAGAAATTCAGTGCACTGCCAGACAAAGGCTGACTGCTGATTATTATTCACCCGCAGAGAGTCGAGACGACAATAGCGTGTATGACTTGTTTGAGCTCGCCCAAGTCCCCAAGAAGAACCACGGGGTCACCCTGGTGAAAGGAGACGACCCCTACAGCCCCGCCTACAAGATCCTCAACCCCGACCTGATCCCCTCGATCCCCGAGAGCGCCTTTAGGGACTTGATCGATTCCATCCACGCCGAGAGGGGATTCCTCCTCCTGCTCAACTTCAAGCAGTTCAAACGGACCAGGGGAAGCCTCCTGACCGTGGAGAAGCAGGATGGCTCCGGACCCGTGTTTGAGATCGTCTCCAACGGCAAGGCGAACACCTTGGACATAGTGTACTCCACCGAGAACAAGCAGCAGGTGGTTTCCATTGAAGATGTGGATCTGGCTACGGGCCACTGGAAGAATATCACGTTGTTCGTGCAGGAGGACCGGGCGCAGCTGTACGCGGGATGCGAGGAGGTAAACACCGCCGAGTTGGATGCGCCCATCCAGAGCATCCTGACTCTGGAGACCCCAGCCAGCGCGCAGCTCAGGATTGGCAAGGGAGCCGTGAAGGACAGGTTCATGGTGAGAGCACGGGCAGTTATAGACGGGAGTTTCAATTTTACACTTGGAGATTGATTTTTGAATTTCACCGAGGCCATTCAGTCACGTCTCTTTTTAATGTTGTCAGCGATGAGTTTTCCTTTAAAACGCTAATGCGTAATTATGTCCGAATGCGTAAAAACACACATATGACAGGACTGAATTATTATTTTAATGCTTTAATGTGATGCAATGATGAGCGGTTTTATTTCCTGATGTACCGGATTATAGCCTAAACTGAACTTTGATATTTGCAGGGGGTCCTACAAAACGTGCGGTTTGTGTTTGGAACAACACTGGATGCCATCCTCCGCAACAAAGGATGCCAAAGCTGTGAGTGATCAGACATCTTGTGTGTTTACTCATTACTCATCTGCTTCATGTGCTGCCAAGTCCTTGCAAGTCCTTATCAAAGAAATGTGTATATACTTACCCGCCCTGGGAAGCTGCTGTCCCACAGGAATGCCAGTTTACAAATATCTCAGGGTACTGTGGTCTCTGGGCTGTGCAGTATTAACTTATTACTTTTCATAATTTATAGCAGGTTGGGATGTGTGACAATTGAAGAACAATATCCTTCCTCATTAATAAATTAACCATAACGATGAGTGTGCAGAAATGTGATTTAATTTAAGCTGCTGTTCTTCTTTCAGCCATGACTGACAGCATGATGCTGGAGAACCTCAATGGCTCCTCAGCCATCAGAACAGAGTACACTGGACATAAGACTAAAGGTAAACACTACTACATGTGACTCTGACATGTTGTGGATTATACCCTGTTACTGGCTGATGCCTGTTGAATAGGCTAAGAATGAAAATTTTGTTTCTTTACCTTCACTACCAATTAATGACCTTTCCCCCTGTGTTTTTGCCCTGGTGAAGACCTGCAGATGGTCTGTGGTTTCTCCTGTGAGGACCTGATAAGCATGTTTAAGGAGCTGAAGGGCCTTGGTGTGGTGGTCAAGGAGCTGTCCAATGAACTCCGCCAGCTGGTAAGGAGGAAACCCACCAGACTGTCTGGTGGCAGAGTGCAAGAGACGGCTTGCCTGTCAGCTGCCTGTCTGCCTTTGTGTGTTTTTTAGATGTGCCTGGTCTCTGGGTACCACCTGTGTACAGTTGTCCAGCAAAATAACATTAAACAAATATTGTATAATCAGCTAAGAACATGTGGTAAGTTATATTTGTCATGTTTTTGAACTGTAAAAGCACATTTATTGTTAATAAGATGGGGTTAAAAATACTTTGAGCGCATAGAAAACAAAGCAGCCTGTCGAGGCATTATGCATTTTGTAGTGAATAGTACTATGCAATCTTCAATTCAGCGGTGGCCTGCACCAATACTGAAATCTGCATAATTATAGCGGCAAAATGAAACTTTATATGACATCTTTAATTTTTAAACTATCTTTAAATTATGAATAGCTACTATTTTCTTATTCCAAACCTATATAAAGTTTGACTACATATTTTCTCTGCATATATAATGTTGTACTTGTTTGGATTACCTCTTTGTCTACTTTTCATATTCCCCCTTTTTAACTATTTTCCAGGTACTCCTGTTCTTATTTTTTACGTGTTTTATTCTACTGAATGTGGTGTACGTTTAAACAAATCTTGATTATACAGTGAATTTTAATAAAAACCCCAGGAAAAGTAATTTTTGCCAAGGTAACAACTGATTAGGATCCCAGTAATCAATAAACAATATCTGTGTTTTGTCTGTTTCTCCTGCACCGCCCTCCAAGACGGATGAGAACAAGCTGATTAAGACCCACATCGGCATTCACAGCGGCGTCTGCATCCACAACGGCATTGTGCACAAGAACAGAGATGAGTGGACGGTCGATGACTGCACCGAGTGCACTTGTCAGGTGAGATCTCAAGTACTTAAACACACGTGTGAAGGGGATTCACTCTATGATCTGACTTGTTTGTGTACACACACACACACACACACACACACACACACACACACTTACCACCACTCAACAGATCTGGTCAGTAATTAGTAGTGTGAAGGCCTGGCAGAAGGCCAACAGCCTGTACTGGTGTAATGAGAGGTCTGTTGTCAGAAGTTCAACTCAAGTGTGGCCTAGAGGGACTTGACCAGACTTTAAGAGATGCATTGCCCATAATTAAGGGATGGTTTCGGGTGCAAAATACTTGGCAGGGAAGATTCCTGCATTTCACAGATAGGCTTTATTTCCTGCTTTCCTCTTCCACTGATACACTAGTAGTCCCTATTTCCCCCTTTTTTCCCTGTCAGTGATCAGATCCAGGAGGGAAACATTAGCATGTATAGTTAAAGGCAGTTGTTATCCCTGAGTCATTCACAGTGCACCCACACAGGTTGTGCTGGCAAGCTGGCTTTACTTGTTTGGGGCTCAGCGCCCAGTCCAGGTTCACAGTGAAACCGACTTCCATTATTAGGACTTTGGCTTCCTTCCCACCCTCCCCTGACCCAGTGGGCAGGTGGTTGTCTGCAGGGGTCTTCGTTCTCAGCCAGAATTCTGCTTTATAATTCTGGCATGGTAAATCTGTGCAAACTCAGATGTTGAGCAGAGACTTTAATGAGTTGGTTGCACGAACATGGACTAAGACTTGGATAAAAAATTACCCTGCAACACACACTAATTTAAATAGGTTTACACAGCAGTCAGCTCTACATTAGCGATACTGTTCTGTAGTGTCTCAATTCCATTTGGAAATGGGGATTGGGCACCTGGACATAATTTGGAAGAAAATTCCAGTAACATCTGGGTGATATCCATATATATGAGCACATGTTTAACCATAAATTTGATCTCTGTGCTGGTGCAGAACTCTGCTACTGTGTGCCGCAAGATCTCCTGCCCTCTGATCCCCTGTGCTAATGCTACTGTTCCTGATGGAGAGTGCTGCCCACGCTGTGGAACACGTAAGCATTTCTGTTTTATAGTCCAACTCATTGTTAGAATCTGCACAGCTATAATTACAGTCATGTAAACCTGCACTATATATGTTACTGTATAAATGGCCCCTGTAAGCTAGAATGTATATGTTTTAACTAACAGACAGAGCATTCAAACACTGCCCCATTCACTGAAAGAGCCGTTTCTATGCTATTTGCCATATAAAACAAAAAGCCAGAAATATTTCCCTAGATGTAAAGGTTAATTTTAGAGATGATTTAACTGCAATAACATCCGAGTAAATGAAAGGGTGCTTATGTGTTTGGAACACTGGCGCTTTGTGCTCCAAGACATCTTTGAATCTTCAAGTTGAAATGGCTGTAATTTGCCAAATTGGTTAAAGCAGGATGGAAAATTGGTTGGCTGTTTAGTGAAGCCATCTTCTACATGAGGAGAAGTGGCATGTTCTTCATACCTATGCAGGCTTGGCTGCAATGCTTGCCTAAAACCTAAATAAACAGGGGGAGCCGCATTCATCCAGACCTCAGCCACTTGTTGAAGTCATTACACACCCAGCACCATGTTTGTAAAATCTGTTTCCTCTTTAGGAAAACATAAGGCATTGGGGCATCCCTATGTATCCTGAGGACAGTGGCCCTTTCTATTTCTCCAGCTTCTCCCAGTATGTTAGTCTCCCTCCCTCAGACGGCCTTCTCTCTGTCCCAGCTAAATCCACACTATTAGCCCTCCGCATTAAGAGCTTTCCCTCCTCATTTAGGCTTGGGGGTGTTTGTGAGGGGGTGCTGCCTCGCTGGAATAGCTCTTTTATTGTCTCCCTCTTTCCCTCTCTCTCATATTCTCTCCCTCCTGCTCAGCGAGCGACTATGCAGAGGACGGCTGGTCGCCGTGGTCTGAATGGACCCATTGTTCCGTGTCATGTGGGCGGGGCATCCAGCAGCGTGGACGCTCTTGCGACCGTATCAATAACAACTGTGAGGGCACCTCTGTGCAGACCCGTGACTGCTACCTCCAGGAGTGTGACAAGCGCTGTGAGTTAACACACTCTCACGCATCTGACAAACACAAACAAATAAGAGGACCCTGACCCAGTGGTCCTTTGGTTCCTGATGACTGACCTCCGACCTTTCTTTGCGGCCTTCAGTCAAGCAGGACGGCAGCTGGAGCCATTGGTCACCCTGGTCATCCTGCTCAGTCACCTGTGGTGCTGGTGTCATCACCCGTATCCGCCTCTGCAACTCCCCTACTGCTCAGCTTGGAGGCAAGGACTGTGAGGGAGAGGGCCGGCAAACCGAGAAGTGTCAGAAGTCTCCATGCCCCAGTAAGTCCTACTATCTGATATCTGCTGCCTGGTTGCATTTGTGAGTTGTATACAGCAAGGATAGAAATTGATCATGTTTTCTTCTTTCTTCTTAGTCAATGGCAACTGGGGACCCTGGTCACCATGGGACACCTGCACTCTCACCTGTGGAGGTGGCGTCCAGACTCGTAAACGCCTGTGTAATGATCCCGCACCAAAATATGGTGGCAAAGAGTGTGTTGGTGATGCCAAAGACACCCAGATCTGCAACAAGAAAGCCTGCCCAATTGGTGAGACATTTTAATCACTTACAGAGCTACAATCTAGTTCCATGTATCTGTATTATTTTAAACATGACATTTGTATTGTGCTTTAACTTACTATTTTACTGTGTTTTTTGGCATATTTTTCTATTGTAAGTTTTAATTATTGAGTTACATTTTTATATACTGAGATCTCCCTTCAAATGAGATCATTACTGGAATGGGATTTTACCTGATTTAAAAAAGGTTACATCTGAATTATATCTTTGAACTTAACTTAATGAGCCAACATTGCTGTTTTCAGATGGGTGCCTGTCTAACCCCTGCTTTGCTGGAGCCAAGTGCACCAGTTTCCCTGATGGTTCCTGGAAGTGTGGAAAGTGCCCAGCTGGCTACACTGGCAATGGAATCAAGTGTAAAGATATTGATGAGGTAAAATATTCCTTAGACCTTGTATTATGATTTTGTCAGCTACAAACATCGTTTGATGCCTGTTGAAATATCTACCAAGTTTCCATCTTAACGATCTCAAGGATTGTTTTTTTCATCCTAAAAACAGTGCAAGGAGGTCCCAGACACTTGCTTTGAGTTTAATGGTGTGCACCGCTGTGAGAACACTGATCCTGGCTACAACTGTCTGCCCTGCCCTCCTCGCTACTCAGGACCCCAGCCATTTGGGAGAGGTGTGGAGCAGGCTGCTGCAAAGAAACAGGCAAGTGCAATCTTGTTTTTGTGTTAAGCAGCCAATCAGACAACAGCATAAAGCAAATGCTCTGACAAAAAGAGATACGAGTTGATAAATGATAAATAAATACCGATAACAGGAATAGTTGGTTTAAGGTACACTTGCATCTCCAGGGCAGGACCATGCTCATTTATTGTGAACGTCTGCCTTCTCTAGGAAGAAAATGTTATGAATTTGGACTATGCACAGCCAGCCTGATCACTGATCATTCAAAATGCATCTATCTATCTAACTATCCCTCCTTTACTCTCCAGGTGTGCACACCCCGTAATCCCTGCCTCGATGGAAGCCATGACTGTAACAAAAACGCCCGCTGTAACTACCTCGGACACTTTGCTGATCCCATGTACCGCTGCGAGTGCAAGCCCGGCTATGCTGGCAACGGCCATATCTGTGGAGAGGACACAGATCTGGATGGATGGCCCAACGCTGACTTGGTTTGTGTGGAGAATGCCACCTACCACTGCAAAAAGGTACATAGTGGTGAAGCAGCAAGGGTCTAATATGTTCCGTGAAGCAAAGTCACTTAAGACATTACTGTTAACGTTAAATTACTTGTATGTTTTGTTATAGCCTAATCTCTGACTGTCTAACTGTGTTGTCTGTTATTCAGGACAACTGCCCCAACCTCCCTAACTCTGGGCAGGAAGATTACGATAAGGACGGCATTGGAGATGCTTGTGACAATGATGATGACAATGATGGCATTCCTGACGACAGGGTAAGTGAAACTCTCCAGATGGGGCCATAACAGCAGACAAGGGAGTGTATGTATTCTGTGACTGATTTTTGCATTCATCATTCATACTGTCTAATAAGAAGGCAGGTGGAGAGGGGGAAGGGGAGGGGAGTCTCAGCAGGAAAGCAAATGTTTCTCCCCGGCCTGAGCCAAAACCTCAAATTCCAACACTGAGGTACAGCTCTGAAGGAGCTGCACTGTGTGTTTGCTAATCCCAACATTAGTTTTGGGACAGTACCTAAAAATAAAGCACCTTTTCATCCCGCATCACTCCCTCCCTGTAGATCCGCTCAGGCTCAGATGGCAAATGACAAGCAGTGCACCTGAAAACCTATCCTCAACTATTTCTCAGCCCCTTTGTCTTTCTCTTTTTGAAACAGGACAACTGTCCATTCGTGTACAACCCCAGGCAGTATGACTATGACCGCGATGATGTGGGTGACCGCTGTGACAACTGCCCCTACAATAGTAACCCAGACCAAACGGACACAGACAACAATGGAGAGGGAGATGCATGCGCTGTGGACATTGATGGAGATGGTGAGGACTGGAAACTTTAATAAAAATATTTAACAATAATAAAAACCTCTGGAAATCTACATTTTTATGTCTGTGCTGAAGTTAGGTCATGCTTTTTGAGTAATATAGTTTGTACTTATCTACGGGCTTTTCATATCATATGTTTCCATTCATTCCCCAGGCATACTGAATGAGAAGGACAACTGCCCTTATGTGTACAATGTCGACCAGAGAGACACAGATCTGGACGGAGTGGGAGACATGTGCGACAATTGCCCTCTGGAACATAATCCTGATCAGGTGTGTGGACACACACACATACACATCGCCCTTCCCCATTTCCTTCCACCTCACCCACCAACAATAATCCACATTCATCTCCCAGCCTTTCTCAATAGCTCAGCATATATCTGTCTTTCAATTGAGACAGAGCCTCAGTGATTAGCCCTGTGTAGCTGTCTAAGCTTTATCACGCCATGTAAAGGTGGAGTAAATCCTGTATGCAGCTCAAGGGCATATCAGTTCAATAAGGCGTAGTGGGGGGCTAGGGGTCTTTTCAATGGGCCATTGACGAGGGAAGAGGCCCTAGGCTGGATATTACTGAGGAATGGGCTGGCCCTGGGCTGTGTGCATGCCCTGTCTGCGCACCACGGGCCTGCTCGGTCCACCTGTGCCATGCTACACTGAGAAATAGGAATGTGTTGATCAACGACACTCATAAAAAGGATGGGGGAAGGAGGGGTGAGTCTAAATCTACACTGATGTGGTTTTTAAAGAGTGATTCGCACACTGCAATTAAAGGCCAAAAGAGACAAGTCCAGACATGAACGCAGCAATGTTACTTGCTGTTCCAAAGACAACAAAAAAAAAGAAGTCCTCTTTAAAAGTTGTGGTCTTATTGAGATCTTTGACTGTAAATTTTTTTCTACACAGTTACCCAAATCCTCATATCCCATCCCTGCTCCCACCTTTCATCTACTTCCATTCATCCCCTTTGCCTCTTTCTTAGTACCACAGGGTGTGTCTGGTCCTGCCAAGTAGGGCTAGCATGACTTACCCATTCACTGCAGATGCTGGAGGTGCTCAACAAGCAAATTGGACTAGGTTTGATTTTCAGTCACTGAAAACTGATGACAGGTCTTTCGACAAATTGAGCTTGGCAGCTTTACAAAGGCAGAGTGATTTCAGGATAAGGAAAGTCCTTAATGAAAGCAGGAGAGGAGAAATGAAAGAACAACGGTAGCAGGAAACACAGCAGTGAAAGGAAATAAACACGGTGGAATGTAATCACATGCTAATACTTCATTGTCTCCTGCCATACATTAAGTCATAATTTTGACGCCAAAACATTGTACCATTGCAGTTGGATTCAGATGATGACCGTGTGGGAGACAAGTGTGACAGCAACCAGGACATTGATGGGGACGGACACCAGAACAACCTGGACAACTGCCCATACATCCCCAACTCCAACCAGGCTGACCATGACAAGGATGGCAAGGGAGACGACTGTGACCACGATGACGACAACGATGGCATCCCTGATGACAAGGACAACTGCAGACTGGCCTTCAACCCTGAACAACTGGACTCTGATGGTGAGCAAAATGGGTCATGTTTCCACCCTAAAGGACACAGGTTGTCTGAAACGGTTCTAAAGCAGTCTAGAGATCTTCGAAACACTGTGGGTATTATTATTAAAGAATACAAAATGTATATTTTTCAGGTGATGGTCGTGGAGATGCTTGCAAAATTGACTTTGACCAAGACAACGTGCCTGACATCTATGACGTGTGTCCTGAGAACTTTGACATTAGCGAGACAGACTTCCGCAAATTCCAGATGGTTCCTCTGGACCCCAAAGGCACCTCACAGATTGATCCTAACTGGGTCGTCCACAATAAGGGCAAAGAGCTGGTTCAGACTGTCAACTGTGACCCTGGCATCGCTGTTGGTAAGTAAAAATAATGTGTTGCAATTGTCTATAAATTGCACCCAATTTCACCCAATGTCTCAGTATCTCAGTTGAAATTCTGCATTGAAATTCTGGCCTCTAACTTGTATTTTTCCTTCAGGTTACCACGAGTTCAATTCAGTGGACTTCAGTGGGACTTTCTTCATCAACACAGAGAGGGATGATGATTACGCCGGCTTTGTGTTTGGCTACCAGTCCAGTTCCAGATTCTATGTGGTAATGTGGAAGCAAATTACTCAGACGTATTGGTCAAATAAACCCACCAAGGCCCAGGGCTACTCAGGCCTGTCCATTAAAGTGGTTAACTCCACCACTGGCCCAGGAGAGCACCTCAGGAATGCCCTCTGGCACACAGGGAATACCCCAGGACAGGTAAGAAATTTGGTGGACTTTTGGAGGTTTTATCCCCACAGTGGATGATTTTAATATAGGGATAGAGTAAAAACATAAACCCATGACTGTTTATTTGCCCCTGCTTTAGGTCCGCACTCTCTGGCATGACCCTAAGAATGTTGGATGGAAAGACTTCACTGCCTACAGATGCCATCTGATCCACAGACCAAGAACAGGACTTATTAGGTGGGCAGAGGATATTAATTAGTCCACATCGAAATTGAAATGACATGACATCAAAATCCCAAGCTTTGGACCTCGCCAACTTTAATTTTTCCTTTATTCCCACAGAGTTGTGATGTACGAGGGAAAGAAGATCATGGCAGATTCTGGTAGCATCTATGACAAGACATATGCAGGCGGCAGACTAGGTCTTTTTGTCTTCTCACAAGAGATGGTATACTTCTCAGACCTCAAGTATGAATGCAGAGGTAAGGACTTCAACTAAAATGTGATTGTAGCAGCTTCCCAGAAAGAATGTGATGTTCTGCGCTTAAAATCGATGTCCCTGAGGAGGCCATATCCAACTCCTTTTATTGTGTCTCTTTCTTTTAACAGATACCTAATTGCACAACGCTGGAAGCTCTGAGGAATGCACCTTTTTTGTATAAAGTATGAACTTATGTATTCTGATGCAAAGTCCAGGGACCGATTTATCTCCGCAACTCGGACGGTGGGGAAGGGCGTGTGGTCAGCCTCAGGGTAGCTTGAAGCTGGTTCGGGCAGAGCACCAACCTGTTGACTGCCAGTTGATCAGAGAGCCCCTTCTCCTCTAGCCTTAGTATCCACGAGAGCATGGAGAGCTGGGGGGGGAAAACACAAGCCCTCTAGTTTTGCCAGTAGGACACAAACACCTTCTATCCCAGCTCTGCCTGCTTTCTCGCTCTCTGAAAGACCTCATTCATCTCTGTGCGGGAACGGCGCCCCATAGACAACTATGCACTTCCAAGCCTTTACATCTATCTCTTTCTTTCAATCTCTGTGCCTTTCTACCTTACTTTCTGGATGGACATCCCAAAGAAAAAACTGATGAAATATTCCCTCTGCTTTACCAGATCTACCAGGATGTAGATTCTGAATGACACAACTTTTGAGGACTCAAAGGATGAAGGCAGCAGTAACTATTTTTTAGGAATCTTTGTTGTTGAGGACTTGCGACTTAAGAAAACTGTTGGGAGTGGAGTAAGTTAGAAAAAAGGGGAATATGATGTTGTGGATGTTGGCGTTCATGCATGTACTGTGTGTGGAAGACTGGGCATGAATGGAACAAGAAAGTGCTTTTACCCATCTACCCAAGAATCTCTGTAAAGAGAAGCGCAGAAACACAAAATTACATTTAGGTTAGCTATCTTTTTAACATCATGGGCTTTGTTGATGTTGTCTTTAACTAAACAACTCTCAGGGTGAGATGGAAGTGATGGCCTTCCTATATCAAAACAGTAAGAAAAAATATGAGGATTTTACTTTACAGAAAATTTCTATAGCCAGTGATCTCAAAACTAGTATTCCCTCCAAAATACTCCCTATCTTACAATCAAAACCTTGGTCAGTGAAGAGATTTATCTCCCTCAGCTTTTGAGGATTTCAATTTTAAATAATGTAAATACATGTAATTTATTGACTCTTGCCTACAATGTAGGCAGCAAAGGAAATTTTAATGCTTTGAAAAAGTAAAAAAAACCATCCAATATCATAGTGAAAACTGACCCAAAATCAGGTACAGTCAGGTGTCAGACACAGGATGCATGCTCTTGTCAGTGCCTATCATCTCCCGCTGTACAAAGTGAATTAGGTATTCTTCAGATAGGGCTAGCATGAAGTGTATGTGACTTGTGTGCCTTTTCTTCAGAGAGAGATGAAAAACAAAGTAAATCTTTGATGTACAAATATTACCTCATTGCTGTTGTATAATTTGATCAAACAAAAACACAACCTAAGTACTTTTTCATATACCTTTGAAATGATGGACATCTTAGTGCTACTGTAGCATGAGCTGTAAATAGTATGACATTTCATATCTAAAAACGCAACAAGCTCCCAATCCCGTGACCTAGCCTGGTGAGAATGACAGTAAAATGGGAGATTTCTTTTTTATAAATAATTTTGCTTTATCATGTATGTCCAATGCTGTTTTTAGCAGATAAATTATTGTTCTGTTTTGTCTTAGCTGTTTGTGAGAGGTTGATTTTTGTGTGTGTGTGTAGATAAATGCTATTTAAATAATTTATCAGGATTTGTTGCCTTACCAAGGGCACGTGTCCATCTGTATAAACGGTTTGCACACTGACGTGAGGATGTTCTGTTCTTTATCATTTTTACCTTCTTTGTTTTTGTGTATCAATGTTACCATTATTTTTGTACAATTAGTTTTGCTTGTCTGTAAACATTTTCTTAGTTGTACAAAGCAAAAATGCTGTTTTTATTCATAGCGATTATTTTGTTACATACTTCAAGACAATAAATAGTTGTTAAAATTCTCAAGCATGTCTGTGCTTTTGTTTGTCAAATTGGAGCTATTTTACCATTTACAATGTTGATCAAGTCAAGAACTTGTTTAGATGACGTGGAAATACGACATGTTTTACATTAAACACAAACTGGTGGGTGACTCAGACCAGACCTACTGTAGGCCTCTTCCAACCAGAACACATCATGAAGACAACCGGCTTTGATTAGGTCTACTGTAGTCCCAATATCAACACTATACTCGAAGTCAAAATGATGGCCCAGTTCCCCCAACGCACAAACAGAGTTGTACATTCAGGCCTGTCTCTCTGCAGAGGCACACATCGCCTCTGTGATAAAGGCCACATGAGGAATGTGACACAGACGTCTGCTCCTCACCTTGATCTGCCTGACCTCTCTGTGATCTGCACTGACCTCTGCAGAAGGTTAAACAACACGGAGAGCAAATATTAGACCGACACAAACCTTGACATTGGCTGACTGGCTTTGGGACACAGAGGCTGAAAAAATACACTGATGGACAAAATAGCAGAAACACAACACAGCAAAACCACACAGTGTTGACCATATATATTTTACTATAGTGTATCAACACCACTGACAAGTCTCAACGAAATTTGAACATCATACGTTTGCAAATGGTTGCGCTGAATTCATTTTTTTTTGGGTATTCCTGTTATTTTGTTCACCCTTGTACATCATCACGCCTGATTTTTCTGCTTTATGTGCAGAAACAATTTCCTGTGAGCGCTGATCTGTAACATTTTGTGTTTCTTTTTTATTTTGGTGATACCTATGACCTAATTGTTGTCTCTATCTTTAGGGTTAGAACAGTCACTGTTGTGATATGTCTGCACCAGATGTCTGACAGATCAGTGGTAGAGGTCTTCATGGGTCCAAAAGAAAAACAATCCCAAACATACCTGTGGAAAAACTTACCTGAACCCGACGTGCATAAAAAAACAAGACCTGATCCAAGGACCCAATCAAAAATGCAGTCAAATGGAACAGACGCAAAACAGAGAGAGAACACCAAAACTGTCAACAGCCTGTGCCACCAATTAACGAGCAGCAGGGTCCAAAAGTGTAGAAATACATGTCCTTTTTCCCTGTACTTCACAGTTCACACTTTTCTGAGACCAATGGCAATACATCGGGACACTACCCAACCCAAGTAAACTGAATATAAGTAGGAGATGGCACGAGTTAACCTATGATGACCCCTAATCTCTAGTCAAACGGTGTCCTCCTGCACATTGGTACCTTCTAACATAGACTTTCTGTTGATGTTTGAGTTTCTGTCACTTTCTTTGTCACAAAAAACAAGCTCTTCTTCAGTTTATTCTAAAAAAGAAAAGAAAAACACAATTTTCTGTGTGCCAGGGCTTTTTACTGAGGAAACACCTACCAGACATAGTGTGTTTAGTTCATTAAGAGCTTTTTATGAACTGAGAATAGGATGACTCACTGTTACTCTATAGCAATCGAATGGAGAGAAGCAAATAAACATTTATGGTCTACATTATGAAATTTTAGCCTTTTTTAATCCAGGAAGTCAATTATAAACTCGTTCATATTAAGGATGACATGAGTTATTATGGAGTATTACAATGTGGCAACACTGAAGGCTAGACATCTTAATACCAGCTGCAGTTCTCACACATCTGTGCCAGCTGTCTACAAACACCCACATGTTTACTCTCAGACCCTTTTTAGGCTGCATGTCAGGATGGGAGTGTTGCCAGATTGAGAATCCCCACCGGTTTAAAGAAAGCTAACTTGATAGACAATTTCTCTTACATGAATTTTGTCCGATTTTAGAATTTTTGTTATGTCTTAAATAGTGACCGGAAGATATCTCTTTCATTAAGTATCCTCTTTGCTTAACAAGTTGATTTTTGGAAACCTTTAATTCAGATATCTTACTTTTCAGACCAAATCTAAGCAGGCATGTTAATTGAGATATTGTGGGGATATTGTGATTGTTGGCAGTCGCAATACTGTAGGGATAACTAGCGATTGTTATCATTGTTGTTATCATAATCCTGATAACTGATTATTCTCTCAATCATTCAATCAGTTTTTGTCTATAACATTTCAGAAAATAGTGTAAAACACCCATCACAATTTCCCCATAGCCTAAGGTGACGTATTCAAAAAGATTGTTGTGCAACTCACAATCCAAAACCCAAAAATAGTTACTTTAGAATTATATATTACAAAGAAAAGCATCAAATTCTCACATTTCAGTAGCTGAAGCCAGTAAATGGCATTTGTGCTTGAAAAATGACTTGAAATGATTATCAAAACAGTTGCAGATTAATTTTCTGTTCATCGGCTAGTTGATTAATAGACTAATTTGATGGATTCTGAGTACAATTATTCTGGTATTACAAGCTTTATCCTAATTAAAGTTAGAGGCATTGCTGTAAGACACCTTCATGGTGAATATTTATGGAAACCACAGCGGGCCTTGTTGCCCACTCTTAGATTTTCCCAGCAAGACCCGGACTTCAAACTGGCAGCCTTCCGGTTCACAAGTCACGACCATGATTATGTGCCACACACACTCCTCAAATAATGACAGACCAAAGCTGAAAAAGACACACCCAATTACCTCCAGCACCTTCAATGGGTCTGCAAAAGGCACCTTTTGCAGTAAAAGGATACAAACATTAGCCTTGAAGTGTAGTGACTAATGCAAAGTGCTGATGAATGGAACAAAGGCCATCCACCCTGGAGTTACAACGGCTTTATTTAGCGCCTGTAATCCACCCAGGGAAGTGGAGAGACTGCGCTCCATTTGCAGAACCCACTGCCACAATTGGCCTCAAACCTCAAACTTCAAACCTGAAACGCTACATTTGATCTGGCCTCCCTCCTCCTCTAGTCTGTCATTCAACACCTTTGTGCTTCATGCTGCTGTGTACTGAGGTGTTGAGGTGATGGAGGACCCCCCACTGAATACCCACCATGCACGTCTGTAAGCACAGGAGCCGTAAGGCACCACCTGTACATACAGTATTTCAGACTCAAATAAGAATAAAATAACATTTTCTTGAACAATGAAGACTTGGGAGAAAATAAGTCTGGAATGTGGTTTAGTCAAGGCATTATATTATTCATTATAGTATTAGTTGGGTGTGTAGGATGGGATCAAAATAAAACCTCAATGACACCTGCACTTCACTGTTTCTAAGAGATAACATCTGCAGGCACCAGAATTGTTAAAATCATCACTTTAATCACACCAGCGGTTACATAACATCTTGAGTCATCTGTGCTTTCTGGTTCCACACATGCTTGGCTTTGCTGTTACGAGAGATCTCTGCACATTGGAGGCTTCAAATGGCTGAAGCGTCCACATGTAGAAACCAGGAGACACAGTACTGTAAGAGCTAAGAGGCAAAACATCTAATATTGGTCAGTCCTACTTGCTACACTTCTCGTGCTACTTTTTAGGAGACTTTTTGTGTTTCACTAAGGGCTGTAGTTTTTTTGATCGAATCATATTTTTATGGTGACAACCAACCAAAAATATATTTAATCAACCATGATGTAAAACAGAAAAGAACAGAAAATCCTCACATTTCAGATGCTTGAATCAAAAAATGTTGATGAATGCCGTCAATAATTAATCTATTATTAATAGTATAATATATACATTTTCATTACAATACACTAATCGGCTAATCAATGAATTGTCTAATGGTTTCACTACTAGTTTCAGTAGACAAAGAGTAGAGAGGTGTACATGCTTTTGTGCTGCAGCTCGATCTTGTGATTTGGGCCAATAACAGCTGTATTTTATGTTTTAGGTACCTCCTGGATATGGAAAATACTATTATAAATATAAATACTAATTATTTATTGATATATTTATTCATTTATGATTAATTTATGTAGTTCTTAGAAGTCTTGTCAGTGCTTACAAGTTGTCACACTGAACTGGTTTGCTCACTTTCCTCCTCTGTTAAGGTGATTCTTACTTGTCAACAAATAAAAATCTTTCCTTGTGAAGCTTTAAGTGTCAAACAGCTGGACGTTGTTACTCTGTATTAGTGGTCAGTATATAATGACACACTTTGGGAGCCTTGCTTCAACAGCTAAGACTTTCTGAACGAGGAGTTTTTCAAACGCAAGGCCCCCACGACACCCCCAAACCACAACTCTAGGCCAGTTTAATGAGTTTTACATTAATCATGGCATCAGTGAAACAAAGTTATTTTGATTATGTCAGACTTAGTGACATAACTGCGATATAATCACATAAACACTTTGGTTATTTTTCTGTAATTCCCTTCTGTAAGCTCTCATAAAATAATTCCCCGTATAGAACAATTTGGTTCCTGTGATTGTTGGCAGTCGCAATGCGATTCCTGACTAGGATGTGCTTTGACCTCTGACCCCGGAGCTGGCTGCACCTGCCGAACTCAAACAGGCAGTGAATATTTTGATGGAAAAAGGTGACCTTTATCACCTTTGACGCATAACGATCGGTAAAAAAAAAAAAAACATCTCCAAACATCAATTTAAGGATGTCATAAATCCTTGCTCCCATGTTGGCATGCCTCCAGGACAATGAAATGTTATGAAACGCAAGTTCACATTTTAAAAACACTGAGGTGAAGTGTCTGGTATGAGAACCATTGAAATCTAATCGCAGACATTATATGAGTTTTGACCGAGACGTGTCATACATGTTTGCTGTATCTGCCACATCTGCTCGGTATGTTCTTTATGCATTACTATAGTTTGTTTTTCCTCCGTCTTCTTCTGGACACAAGTGAGGCAGAGCAAGTGTTTGAATAGCAAAAAGACAAATGTTCCAAAACAACCCAAAGAGGACCACGCTGGCAACACCGGGTGTGTGACAAGAGTTCAAGAGATGAAGAGACAAGAGATGAAATTCGCTCCCTGTTTTATTGCTTTGAGACGAACGCCAAATGCCTGCTTTTACTCTGCAGTGTGGAAATACCGAGCACAGGCTCTCCTTGACTTTAATATACAAGTCTTCCACTATCCAGGTTAACCACAATGAGATAGAATCACTTTTTCATATGTGGCTTGTTATTAAAAATATTGAAACTTAGGGTTAAAGAGCAGTCATGCAGGTTTCCATGGAGAGGACCCTGCATCCAATGAAGGTTCACAATTTAGAACAGCTTTCCTTGTCTCTGTGCTTGATCTTTTTCTCTCCTTTAACTCATTATT
The DNA here is from genome assembly GCA_002120245.1 of Maccullochella peelii. Classification (NCBI taxonomy): domain Eukaryota; kingdom Metazoa; phylum Chordata; class Actinopteri; order Centrarchiformes; family Percichthyidae; genus Maccullochella; species Maccullochella peelii. Next base: position 90,225 of record LKNJ01001748.1, read on the forward strand.
TTAAGTAAGTGACCTAAACATTTTTTCCTAACTTGGATATTTTTCCTAACTTTGCTTGCTTTGTCTTGTCCAACTTTCCAAAATGATCAGGTATGTTTTTACCTTATTTTTACATGTTTTATCAGATAGATAAAAAAATTTCAAGTTCTAATCCTGTGTCTCTTTTTTAATTGTTCAGTTATTGCTTGTTGTATGAGTATCTTTATATAAAAATCCCCCTCATACATTCAGGACGTATGTGTTTGGATGTCAGTTGGGGTCTAATTGGGGTCTAATTTATTTATTTCTCCCTCATCATCCTCCTCTTGATCTAACAAAATGGGTGAGAGAGCTGTGGGCGGATGCCACGAGTCCCTTTCAGGTCCTTATGTCAATACAGACATAGCCACTTTTAAGCAGTCTAATCAAATCTTAAGGATTTGCTTTAAATTCATCTTGTAACTATACAGCGCACACATATTTTATTCAGAATATTCACAATACAGAAGGTAAAGAGGTCCTAACTGCCGTTTCACTGTGACTTTCAAGTTTGATTTGACATTCAGGCATTTAAAATTGTCTTAATTGATGTGTCCTAAATATTAACAACAAAAAATGTAACCTAACTATAGTTGCTAACCTCTGAGGAGGTGTTGAAATACAAGGAGGCTTTTCTCCCTCTTGGTTCCCAAAATTTGGGAACTTCAAAAGAAAACCAGCTTATCATAATGCAAATGATATGATGTGTATGAGGATGAATGTCCTATAAAAACAACAGCAGAAAAGAAAGACCCCAGATACTATTAGTGTGCTATTCATTAACTGAACTGGCAGCAGATGAGAGAGGATAGGGAGACTGAAGGAAGAAGCAATGGCTTTTAATTTCCTGAAGGGAGCCCGCCCTGCTACTCCTCTACAGCTTCTGTTTATCCGATGGTCTGTAATTCCTTCTAGCCTCGGCAGACTCAGCTTCAAACACACAGGATCCCTGCCACAACAAAGACAGTGTGTGCCCATACAGTATACCTCTACTATCAGGTCCAGTATGACTCAGCTGCACATTAACGTCACTATAGAATCACAGGCTTGCTCTAATGACCATAACATGCAGGGGAGCAGCTGTGGAGGTTTAACAGCACTTCAAAGGGGGAAGTACAGAACATATCAGATCCAAACAATTATACAGTACACTCATGGGCATGGCCATCACCAAATATGTGTGAAGATAACCAAAAGAATCCGATGGGCTAAACATAAATGTATAAGACCAAAATGAATCCTTAGCTATAGTAAAAGTATCCCAATTCAGATGATGTATTTTTTTTTTCACACCACTTGTTTTTTTAATTTAGCAAAATCCAACACTGAGTTGCATTTTTAGCCACACTAGCGGTCAGTCAGTCAGTCATTGATTCTACCACTTTGGTCCAGTCTAAAATAACAACTACTCGAATTTTGTACAGATATTCATAGTCTTCAGTACTGACTTTGATAATCCCCTGACTTTTCCTCTAGGGCTGCCAGAAGGTTGACATTTTTGTTTTTTAGTGAAATGTCTCGATAACTATTGGATGGATTTCCATGAAATTTGGTATTGATGTACTTTGGTGATCTCTTGACTTGTCTTGCGCCATCATTAGGTCATCTAATGAAAAAACAACCAACATTTATCATTAGGTCAAATATTGTATGTTTATGTTGATGTGTGATGTTGTGTTTAGTGCTAATTAGCAAATGTTAGCATGCTAAGATGTCACACTAAGACTAACATTATACCTGCTAAACATCAGCATGTTGACGTTAGCATTTAGATTAAAGCGCGGCAGTATTAACACCAAACCAGCCCACATGGATAACGTCAGTGTGTGGAAGTAAAGAGGGTGAATATTTGCGCAATCAGTGTTTTTTTGTTTAATAATTTTTAGATAATTACGTAGATGTTGTTTTAACTTTCAAGTTTCTTATTTCAATCTATATAAAATTGTTAGACACCGTGGCGTGGACTCAGGAGCAGACAACAAGAAAGTCTTTTAAGTGAGTTTAATAGCAAAAGTAACAAACACAAAAGGCTGGGCAAAAACAGAAGTAGAGGCAGGCCAAGGTCTAACGTCCAAAAGGTCAGGCAGCAAGGCAAAGGTACAGGCAAGGGTGAGGCAGAATCCTGGTCGTCTATGAAAACAAAGCAAAATCACAATCCGACCAAAAACAGGGCTTAGTAAAAGGGTTGAAAGCTTGGCTGAGAACACAAGACAATCTGGCAATGAACAAAGGAAGGGGACCGGCATAAGTAGGGAAGTGTCTGATGAGGGAATCAGGTGCAGGTGCATACTGGGGAGCAGGTGTGGATAATCAAGCAGACATGTGGGCAGGAACTGAAACAAGAAGACAGGAAGGGACTTAAAAAGGACCAACGGGACGTCAAAAAATTAAAAAAAGCTTAATTAACTGACTGATTTAAAGTTGAAAAACAATCAAATACGACAAAGTCCAATGGATGGGCTAACATTCACTATATATACTGCAAAAATGGCACGCAACTTACTGCACTTCCAGGTCTGTAGCTGGGCTAAGGAAGAATGAGATAATGACGAGAGAACAGATGATTGACGATTGATAAACATATTAATATTGTAATACTATTGAACTGCTCATCATTTGCTGTTGTTACTCAGTGCTTGTGCAATCTTTCTATAACAGTGAGTTCATATTGGTATTAGACATTTTCTGATTCTGGCATCAGAAATCCATCCTATAGCTACAACTATCCATCTACAGTCATCTATCTATTAAGTGCTGAGCATCAAGGCTTGTGTTGTGGCATGAACACATACAGCTCTAAAGTTGGCTTGAGGACACAGAGTTCAGGCTGACATTTCCCTTAAAATGGACATGATGTTCTCTGAACACTGACAGCAATGAATGACTACCTAGAGGAAGTCAAGTATACTCTGTGCTGTTGACCACAAGTCGTCCACCCCATTCTCCACACAAAGGTGGGAAATATTGGAGATAGCTGTGGCAGACAGATTTCCACACAGACATTGAACTTCCCTACAGGTCGGCGTTGCGTGAGAGACAGAGATGTAAACAGCTGAGATAGAGACACCTGTGTTTTTTTTTGTGTGTCACTGCGAGGATGAAGTCTGATACTAGTTGAACTGACACTATGTTATGATGGTGCAATTTGGCTAAAGCTTACTGGCTTACATGTTAAGTAGATCATCAACCAAGACACTTTGGTTGCAGTTAACCATTTTCATTGCTTTGTGTTTGTTTTTTCAGCCTCTGGGCTTTATTAAACAGCAAGAAACTCTCAATCTTTGTAAATTCTTCTCTATTTAGCCTATAAGGCTGAACTACTGGAGGTTTAGCCCTGGAAAACTGTGCAGGGAAATACACGTATTTTACCTAGAGTCATACAATTGTATACAATTCTTGTTTTTATTTTTAATTTTTATTTTGTCTATATCTGTGATGCTATGGACCCCTTACTGTGGTCTCTACTTGCGTGGAGATTGACATATTGTTACGTCTGTTACGGGGTCTGGTTTCCTGTTTTATTTTGAAGTCTTGTCTGTCTTGTTTCCTGTTTGTTGATGCGCTTGTGTGTTTGACTAGTGTTGATTGATTTGATAAAGTAATGAAACGGACAGCTTTGCTATTGCCAGCTATTTTATTGCCTGTTTCAAAACACAGTACAGCTTTTCAAATGACTGTACAAATGAAATAACTGTACTTACTGTAGCCTGAGGAAGACCAAGTTTTGCTGCTGCATCTCGTTGACTTGTTTTTGGCCATTTGTCATAAGCTTCTCCCATCGAGAGAAAATTACTCTTTTTCCCATCATGAGTTCAATGTGCTCAGGTAGGTAGAATGACTGCAGTTTAAAAATGTTTTCACATATGTTGTCATGTGTGAATTAAAGCCCTAAAATGACCACTGTAAGCAGACTACTTGATTACTATAAGATAATTATTTAAACAGCATTTGTATAGGAATGATTCTGTCCCAAGCTTTTTGATCACTGTAACCGTGATCACTGTAAGAGCCCACGCTGTAATTTTGCTGTTTATTAGTTTGTTTGACTGTACGTACATGCTTTTTTCCCCCCATTCAAATCAGCAGCCCAGAACAACCACAGTCTTCACTTGTTCACTAGAAGTTAACTGCTTTGCTCAAGGGACATTTATTGGCCATCGCTAAAGGAGAAGACAGCGGTAGTTGCTTTAACACAGCGGCTCTGTCGCTTCACAGAAAAAAAAGGTCCTGGGCTGGAATGTCTTTGGAAAGACTTTCACTTGAAGTAACATGAGTTTGAGTCTGTTTAAAGCAACTACTTCAAACTACTACTACTACTTTATATAATGTAGGAAGGTATGTATAGTCCCTTGAGGTACTTGTGAAAAATGGGTATATGAATCTGTATCTTAAAGCACTAAGCAGTAAAAACAATGACATTCATAGAAAATGATCAGTCACATTTTATGATGAAACTACAATTGCAAACACATGCAGTCACACATGCACATACACACACACAAACACTAAATCCTCTCAGCTACTAGCGTGTGATCTCGCACAGGTACTGTATCCCTTTGATAGTGAAGGTCAGATTTGGTACCACACATCTCTAATGGCAAATCTGTGTTTACCGGCAACATTCCTTCACCAAAAAGCTCCGCTTACGAGCCTCCGCTGTGATTGGCCTCTGTAATATTCAGCTCCAGTGCTTGCAGAGCAGAGCTACTCGGAGGAAGGCATTCTGCTCACATTACTGGGTCAGTGGCATTGCTTTACTGGGCAGCACCTGGGACAATTTCAAGCGTGAGCGGGAAATACCTGTTTAAAGGTCACGGGGAGATGATAGCACTGTATCTAATATCAGGTTAAAGGTGATGGATATAAAAGTTGAATAGGTATGTGTATAAAAAACAAGATCTGTCACATGCATAATGAGTTTGCATTATGAAAAATATAAATATAAAATAGCAAGTTAGTTTTTCTGCCTCTCTTCATGACATTTTTTTTTTCATTCCTGTGACTGTAGCTTCCACAGGGGCGATGAGAAACGTGAGGGCGCGGTGTTGGGTTCCCTCCAGACCCATTTTGTGTCCTCGATCGGTGGCGCGATACAAAAGGACCACAGAAACCGGAGCTCGAGGTAGTGCTGCACTTTTGCCGTGAGTCAGGAGGGGTAGAAGAATGAAGTCCTTTCTCTGTGCGGCCTGCCTGGCTGTACTGTACACCTTGGAGAAGCACTCAGCACCGACGGGAGATGGGCTGCCTTGATAATGGATGGACACACACACACACACACACACACACAGGCCCCCTCTTCAGGATCCCCCCTGCTTGCCAGAGAGAGGGAGAGAGAGAGAGGGGGGGGGAGAGGGAAGCAAGGGAGGGTTTGAGGCATTTTGTGTTGGTGTGAATTCACCCGCTCGCCGAGTCACATTTGTGTGGTGGAAGCACAAACTGAGAGGGAGAAAAGCACCGTCCTCATCTCATCTGACACCGCAGCCTTTTGTGGGGAAAAAACCCCAGACTGTTCATCACTGCTTTTTTTTTTTTTTGTGTGTCCGAGTGGGAATCCTGGCACAAATACAGCACTTTTAGTCTATGTAGCTATTGAGAGCTGCCTTGTTTCTGTCCTCTCTTTTCTCACACACACACACACACACACACACACACACACACACACACACAAAGAAAGCGCTGAGATGCTTTAAGAGAGAAACTGGCACACGTATTGTACTCAAAACCCAGAAGAAAGTTCTGCAGAACATCGTGATGATCCCATGAGGACTACATGCTCTAAACAATGGCCCTTGCATCAAAGAAGCATGTACCACAAATCAGTCAAAACAGAAATGAGAAATTGCACCGCGAGACCTCGGCCAGGTGGGTGAAAGCCAAGTGCTCAGTCAAAAAGAAAGACAGAGAATCCCATTGAGGAGCTGGCTTGGAGGACTACAGTATGACTCAGGTCTGTCAGAGACACCCAAACGGAGTTGATAGACATCTCTCAGTGCTCCGTCTATCAAGGCTGTTGTAGAATTTTATATTTTTATCAAAGGCACCTGCCCACATTCCTGTTTCTGTCTACCTCCACATAAAAGAGATGGAAGTTGTAGGATTGCCTGGATCAGGAGATCCATGTGCTGCTTACGTAACTGGGAATGTGAGGAATGCTCAAATATTGAGCTAGATTTATGTCTACCTGTTGAAAGAAAACACAAGTAAAGAACAATGCAGTTCTTATCTAAGCATCGTCTGCTCACTTGTGTTGTTTTTCTTGTTTTGCTGTATGACTGAAAACATTGTCGAATTAATTTCTTCATGTCAAATGAAAGTCAAATTAATATATATTTGGCTACTGCTGAAATAATTAGTGATTAATCAGTTAGTCGATGGCCAGAAACTTAATCGACTACAGTTTTCATCATTGATTAGTCGGTCAAGTCATTTATTAAGTAAAGAAGCCAAAATTTAGCTTGTCCAGTGTGCTGATTTACTGCCTTTCTCTGTCCCCCCCCCCATTGTAAATGAAATATCTTGGGATTTTTGACTGTTGGTTGGAAAATGCAAAGATGTCACTTTGTCCTAAGGGAAATACTGAAGGGAATTTTTCACTATTTTCTGACACTGTAAAGCTTAAATGATTAGGGCTGCAACTAACGATTATTTTCTTTAACGATTAATATGACAATTGTTTTGTCAATGAATCGTTTTGTCTATAAAATGTCAGTAAATAGTGAAGAATTCTCACCATAATTTCCTTTATCCCAAGCTGACATATTCATATAGCTATACAGTATATTCACATTACCAACAAGTCCTCCTACCTAAACGACAGAATAGGTCATTTGTCAATGACTCCCAAAACGACATATAAAGCCGTACTGGGCCTTTGTCGTCATGGTAACAATAATAAACACGTGGTTCATTCAACGTAGGTTCAGGCACAACAACTACTTGGTTAGGTTTAGGAAAAGAACATGGTTTGGGTTAAAATAAGTGTTAGTTAAAATAAGGCAACATTGACTTTTGGTTTCACACGAGACACAAACCGTGGTCTCCTGGGTGAAAGTCCTGTGTTGCTTGACACATCCATTCCTGTTTTCACATATTGTACAGCACAATTTTCATGATGTTGAGCTGGTTCCTGTTGCATATGGGAACTTCAGCAGGTGTTTTGGCGCTTTCAGCATCAACAAGTGGTCAGTTTTCATGGGAACCAAATCAAGTATGATCTGAGCTGAGTCAGAACAGTGTTAGAAGAGTAATGTTTTATTACAAAAACCAGTTAAGCTCCTTGAAGCCAGTTTCCTATTTTGTCTCACACACAATATTTACTTTATATTGCACTGTAGATAATAGCATCTGCTAAATGCCTCAAATTGTAACTGCTCCAGGTCTAGTCAAGTGACTGTAAAATATATTTAAACCTTGTTTTTCCATTTGAAAATATGAGCCTTTTGTTTAAACTTTGATTTGAGGAAACCCAAATTAAAGTGAAAAACCAATCTAATGGCTAATGCAGGCTTTACCTTAATAAAAAAAATGTAACATTTAAATATCCACTTTATGATCTGGTTATCACAGACTCTGGACACATTTTAGCAGCAGATTTATGTTGAGCGTCAATGCTGAATCTTTTATTTAGCTTGTCTAGTAAAATTCCTCTCAGACTGGGCCATGCTCCGCCAGCCCTACACACTGTAAGCTGTTGATATGTTGCTAGCCTTCACGTCACAATAAAACCAGCCTTTTAGAAAGCCATAGTAGTGCAGACAGAAGACTTTCACACAGCGATAAAGTCTGTTTTCCTGCAGATTTCCTAAAGCTTGCGATTACTGAGCTAATTACTAACATTCCTTGGAGAACTTACAGGCTACTGCTCAGAACGTGGCAGCTTACGAGAACAGTGGGCTCCTTATACAGTACTGTAACCAGACATACGCACACAGACAATATGCTGTTCTGTCTTATAAGACGTCCCTTAATGAACCATGTATGGTTTATAAAAGAAAGAATGCAGCAGACAGAAACTCATTTCAAGGATACTGAAAGCACTATACACGTTTAAAGCCGCATAAAGTAACATTTTTTATGTAAAAATACACCTGTCTTAACCCAAACCATAACAAGAGGTCGCATAAGAAAAAAAGTAATTCTTTCCCCAAAGGTTTTCTTTTGGTTAGAGCTGTAAAGATTAATGGATACATATTGGAAATATATATCAGTACACAGAAACATACATCTGTGGTATGTGGTTTAGGCTAATTCACTGCACCATATCCAGCTACCTTTCTTTAGTTTTAAGCGCAGCCATCAACAGATTTTACTTCTTCAGTTTTTGCCATCTCTTACTGGCTGAAAGCGAAATAATTATCCCTCTAGCATACTCCTTACCAGTTTCCCATAGTAAGGCAGGGTTATCTGTTGACTGAGAGTTAACAGAAAGAAAGGATATTAAAATAGGATACAAAGGTATGGTCCTTCAAAACGGTCGTGTTCAGTCTCCAATGTTTCACCCTTAAGAGAAAGATCCAGCACCACACTGGCATGGTCCGATATAAGAATACCGCCTATTAATCAAGAAAAATCTGAATGTAAAGGGAGCCCAGGTAAAAAAGAAAGTTATCAATTCTAGTGTTACACATGTGAGGTGCTGAAAAAAAGTATATTCTTTGTCCAAGGGATGAATTGTCCTCCATACATCAACAAATCCCAAATATTCACATACAGAATTGAGTGACTTAGCTTGCAGTGAAAGAGGCATAGCCTTGTGGGGGAGTCCGTCAGTATACAACTAAAATCTCCACCCAATATCCAGCTATCTTAATACACCTAATGGATAGATACAAATCCCTGTTTTTGGTATAAAGCATCACAGACATGAAGGGTTACCAAACATAAGTGTGGTGTGGAGAATTTACTCAAATTATACTACATGATTCCTTGGTAATTAAGTTTAAAATGTTCAGTATTACACCTCTTGTTACAGATTGGAGACATGTGAAGTTACGTGGTGCAACTTTAAATGTCCCAAAAGGATCCTGATGCTGGCAAAATTGTTTAACCTCACTGATCATTAGCTTAACATAAAATAAAGACAATTTGATAGCCTTATAATCATTATTCAGAGCATTATAAACCACCAAACCAAACCCAGATTTATAATCACCAGTCTGCAGTGAGATAGCGGTTCTTTCAGTGGACGTATATTGCTCTTGATAGGATGTCTGAACAATAATATCCAAAATGAATTGCTCCCAAAATAACACAGAAGCGTCTGTCTTTCAGTTGACTTTAACCATCACAGCTTTCCGGCAGTGTGATGATTACACAAAATGTAACCATTCAGCTGAGGGGTTGGGAAATATAAATGATTAGGACAGAAAAATGCAACCGCTGTAAAAACATTACCCAATCATCTCCATCCAATATAAATACAGGACTATTAGATTTGTGAGAATTTTGCAGTTTAGGTTATATGATCCGAGTTTGTGGTAAAAACCTTCAAATCAAATACTACACGATCCAAAACACTGGCTGCTTCCCATTTACAGGCGACAGACATTGTGACCTAATTCACTAGAGTCGGGTTGGCAGACTCCGAAAATGACAGGGTAACATCAGTACAAACCTATGTTGGGTTGTAACGTTACAATCCTGACCGGCGTCTTTCGTCTACTGTACACTTTGGTGTTTGTGTCATCAAACAGCTCAGTGGTAGTAGAAAGAAAAATCTCTGACCGTCATTTTAAAGAGCCACTATTTCAGCTGTCATCTGCTGGAGTGGGACACCCCTTGTAATTACACGGAGGCTCTGAGAGTTTACAGCCATGTGATGGAGGCCAGGTAAGTCAGCTGGGGTGTGAAGGGTTACTTTTGAAATTGAAGCTGAAGAGAAGTGATATTTGATGAAAATCAGATGTCCAAAACAGTACTAAATTGATAGTAAATTAATAAACATTTTGATAATTGCTTTGTTTCCTGTAGTGTTTTATAGGAGACCACCTCCGCTAAAATCATAATAATTGTTACACAATGTAACAAATTTTTTTTATATGAAATAAAACATTAACCATCACCAACCAAAAAGACTGAGGAGCTATTTTACAAAGCAAGTGCCATATAAAACACAAGTGTGGCTCTTTTTTACGCCATCTTCCTGTAACTAAATTGATCACAAGATGAGATATGTCAGGATCTCGGTGCCTTACCACCTCTGCAAAACACTTCTGTGAATCAATTAATTGATGAAGTCATTTATCCAACAAAGATGCCACAAAATACTGGCTGCAGCTTCTTAAATGTGGAGATTCTAATATTTTATCTGTTCTTTATCATTGTTAAAACTGCTGGTCTGAAGATATCAACTTGGGCTCTGGGAAATTGTGAGAGTCGCTTTTCACATTTTGTACCATTAAAGTTGAACGCATTCATTAAAATTGATTAAATAATCATTATTGCAGCCCAAGACGTGTTATCTTAAGTCAGTGGTCTTACAAAGCATTCATATCTTTCATAGATTGGCACCTAAGAATTTATCTAAAGCCAAAATGGAGGGGAAAAAACCTAAAAAGCCCACAGACTCATTTTGAAAGAATATGGAGGTAATAGGAAACACTCACACTAAAACTGTAGATTTGTGTTTTCAAGTGTTTGCATAACAATTCTGCATTCATTCCAATGACTGTACCAAAACACTTACATATTTGCTATTTTTATCCATAAAGCTCCTGTAATTACATCGTTTAACATTTAAAGCGTTCCGCTCACTTAGCAACCATGCATTTATGGTGTTATCTACACGGCAATTTAGGAATTAAAGAGTTTTAGGATGGCGACCACAAAAAGGCAGAGAATTGCTCTCATTTTTCCATCACCTCAAAGCATGCGTGCGGCCTTTGCTTTACGACACTGACCAAAGAGTACATAGTCGGCTTAAATGTGCTGGCTAGTCAGCATCCCCACTAATGAAGCCATTTAAAGCACACTGCCTGATGAGGGTCAAGCCTGGTGTAACCATCACGTCTGTAAACTTGTCCAAAGAAATTAGGCTAAAATGTGTCTCCAGTCTTAACGAGGCCAAGGAATTAGATGTAATCTACCACAGAGATCTTGGTTTGTGATTATCAGAGTGGAAATGATCTATTTAAATCTCTAGCTGCTTTGTTCGTGTGAGGGTTCATCCAGAGCTGAGCGGGCCATGTTGAGGGGAGTGGGTGGTTTGTAGTGGACCACAAATGAGCTCGATTGGGTTCGTAAGAGCTAAAAACAAAACAACTGTCGGTCAGAAGTGTGTGGTCCGAGCCTCGAGACAAACGTGATAGACAGTAGGTAGACTAACTAAACTACTACTTCCTAATTGGTCTGTATGCGTTTTAAATCGTTGTATTACTTCACTTTAAGAGCCGCTAATAAGAATCATCTCATAACGATAGAGCACGAAAATTCATTTATATCATTCATAGTACTTTGTAGGACAGTAGTTTGACAAAATAATTCTAACTCAAGGTCCACTTACTAGCTTTTTTGCTGAGTTTAAAACTGCATCTCACAGTCCTCACAGAAGAAGCACTTTTGAGTAAAGCTTATAAATTAAGTCTTTTAGTTAGTCATCACACAAATCAACTGTATTTTCAGAAAAACGTGAATTCTTATGATGACCTGCAATAAACCTGCAAGGTAACAGGTGTATCTTCCTGATTTTGAGATGCAGGCCCTTTTACAGAATCCATAGTATAAAAATCCTTCTCTAATTTTGTTTGCTTCTCTTTGCGTACAGTTCAACTCCTCCGTTTGTAGAAATGCAATAAAGGATACGACGGATAATAACTTAAACCTGTGTTAACCTCTGTGCACTTTACGATGTCTCCCTGCTACTTTGTACATGTCAGTAGATGTTATATGTTTGTATCACAAAAAGCTCAAAAACTAAGCGGGTTCATTCTCCTTTACACCCCTGGAAAGAGTTAAAGAGATATCTTGTTGTTTGACATGTTTCTGTCTGCACACGACACCACTGTGCGTCAGTCAACACTGCCCTCTGAGCAGGGTCACCACGCTACATCAACTTCTACTTATCTCCACGTCCACTGGCATGCTCTGTTGTCGCCTTTCTGTGTGCTCCACTGGACAGAGACAATGCCCCTCCAGAGGATGACTGAAGTTTAGGTCTTTTATCTTAACACAGATGGGAATTGATCAGATGCCAGTGCTGTCATTAACTGTCATTGTTTTTTTAGTGAGACACAATATGTGAATTAGTGTTGGACTTGTGCATTCAAAAAGAAGGTATGAAGAAAGAGAAATTAAAGGAGGGACATATAACTTGGGATGCTATACAGCTGGAAGAAAAAGAGAAGGAAGGATGGTTGGATGAAGGTACAGAAGGAGACAGAGGCAGAAAGGTAAGAAAGGCAAGGCAAAGAGGAAACAAAGTGGGGAAATTAAGGAAATAGTGGGTAAGAAAGGAGGAAAGGAAGGACAGTAACAGCAAACATAAGATGTAGGCTATACTAAACTATCTTATATAACATGAATATAATATAATTTACAACCTTTTGATCTAAAAAAGCCAAGTTTAAGGTTTTTAAGTTAAAACATCACTGACCTACTGAACATGAACAAAGATTCTGCACATTGTACTATTTGCATGCATGAGCTCTCACTGTTAAAGAATGCTAGCCACAAAATGTAAGCCACTGATAAGTTCAGCAGGTTCACCAAACAATAGTTATGCTGCGTTTTAAATGAAAAATAAGATCAGAACTGACAGCTGTTAAAGACAAATTTCCCCCAACGACCTCCTCTTCTGCTTCTATGTTAGAGTCATGCAGAGAGCAATATTTTTTACTGTGAGCTGTAAAATCTGTGCAATAGAGAGTGCACCAGCCTGTAAGTGTGTGTGTGTGTGTGTGTGTGTGT